>JBCEWC010000178.1:0-71231 GCA_038996855.1 Solanum aculeatissimum
CCATTTAAAAGGGTACGCACAGTTTCATGCTGACTGGTAAATCTTCCATTAAAGTGTTCTAAAATTGTAAGAACAAGGGTATAAACAACATCTTCTCTTTGAGCAGCTAAGGCATGTCCTAAATTATTTGCCCCGGCTTCTAATCTATACTTATACTATATTAAAAACGTGACGGCCCTTAGAAATGTTATTTGAACTTTTGGCCCTTCATTAAAAGATTTGTTTTAGATAAAATCGTCTTTTCACCATTTTCTTTAAATTATTATTTAATTATATTTATAATATTGACTTTTAAAATATACAGAAAGAAATGATAAAATAAGGAGTTTTAGCCGTGGAAAGACTCCTAAATCTTTCTAATTTGATAGACTTCTATTTTCTTTCTTATTTGAATCAAGAAAATACTCTGCAGTCGCTAAGAAAAATTCTAATTTATCATGGGTTCTAATTAGTGATAAAATTTTTATATATAGAATCTTTATAAATAAATAATTATCAAAATTACTTTTATAGTGAATTATTTTTTTTATAAGTTCATAATTAAATTTAATTTTTCTCACTTTGATCATGAACAAAACGCGTACAACAAAACTAGTATTTCTTATAATCAACTACCAAATGATTTGAACACTATTTACGCATAAATATTTATGTTAAATTAATAAATAAAAAACATGAATAATGAATGTATTTTCATCATTTTTTTTTCACTTACTCACACTATCATATTTAATTACAACTTTCTCTACTTCTGTTTATACGATAATATTACTTTTTGTCAATCACGGTCCTTTATAATTATATAAATATCATAATTTATGGTATATTAAGATTATAAAATTTAAAATCTTCTGATCATATAAATATTAAAAAAATATTTAAAATCACAAATCTTAAACTTCATATTCTCTTCCTGAATTTTTTTAATCAAATACATATAAATTAAAAACAACGAGATTTTTTATTTTATTTCATTTAATTAAAATCCATACACAACAGAGTTTGGTGTAAATATTGAAGGGGTAACAGTGTTAACACCTTGTTTGAATGGTTGTTGCTCATTATATTGCATTATTAGTTTAAATATAATGTTTGCTTTGATTGTTATTAATATAATTTTATTATCATATAATTTAAATTCATAGTTAAGTAATGATAAAAAATCTCATTATATGTAATGATTGATTTGGTGTGATCGCTTCATTACCTTAATATTTTCTTCTCATTTTGTCTTTGCTTCTTATTCAATGAAATATAATTTTATTTTTTAACCTGCTATTTTATAATAATAATTCTATTATGTGCTATATTTTTCTTTTTATAAATTTGTCATTCAAATTATAAACGTGACACATTATGTAATGATGTAGAATAATACACGTTATTCAAAATGTTATACTTATTAAAATAAGGAAAAAAAGGTAAAAAAAAATGCCCTTAAACTATTTGAAAGGAATAAAAATGTCATTGATTTATACTTTTATCCAAAAATGCCCTTGTCATTGATACTTTGGTCCAAAACTGCCCTTATTGTTATTTAATAGGTCAAAAATGCCCTTTTTAAAATAAATTTATTATTTATTTTATTTTTGAACACATTATTTTTTTAATTAGCAAATATTTATTCTACATCAATTCGAGAAAAAAAATTTAAAAATTATTTTTTTGCTTTATTATAATTACTATTTTTATCGTTATCTAAATAAAAATTAATGTTAGGTTTACTATGATTTTATATTTATGACATATATTATTTGTTACAAGAGTATGATGTTCTATTTTAATTGATAAAATAGGATTAATAAAAAAATTATTTTCTTATATTTTTATTAGTTAATGTGATATTTTAAAAAACAAAATAAGAAAAAAATTCTTTAAAAATAATATTTTTATATAAAACACAATATGTTTAAAAAGAAAAAATATATATATTTATTTAAAGAAGAAAATTTCTGACCCATTTGATAACAATAAGGGTATTTTTGGATCAAATTATCAATAATAAAAATATTTTTGGACCAAAATATAAATCAAAGACATTTTTGTTGATTTTATATAGTTTAAGAACTTTTTTTCTCTTTTTCCCTTAAAATAATAATAAGATAGTAATATTAAAATATAGGTATCTTTATGCATTTCCACGTGGCAGACTATGACAGCGTGTACTTTCGTTAATCTTTATGGTACGTCAGTAAAAATAAGCATGGCCTTTCTGTAATTTCCCATCAATTGTATGCCCATTTTCGTTGGCCATAAAAGGAAAAGCCCTCTATTAATTGCCAAAATTTTCCCAAATAAGAGTTAATCGAAGCCGTCAATTCGAGCCGGAATCTAATCTCAACCGTCAATAGGTCTCATGTTCTATTAACCACTTTGACAAATAAAGCCAATCTGCACCGTCAATAAAGAATGAACGGTTCAGATGTTGTCACGTAATGTTATATTCTCTCGAATTTCCCTACCAAAAAAAGTAAATCTTCCACCGTTAAATGAAATCATCGACGGAGATAAATAGAGCCACGTGTCAAGATTAATTATTATGACATTTATCAAATTTTCTCCGTAATGTTGTAAAAACCAAAAGGAACCCTAGAGGCTTTATTATTTCTCCTATTTGCTTTTCTTAGGGTTAAAAAAAAAAAAGATACTCATATTATTTCGAAAAATTTATTAAAAAGATAAAAAAAGATAAAAATCAGTTAGGGTTTCAAATCGGACCGAATCACAATCCCTCAATTTCTCTGATCGGAGCCCTAGAATTCATCCTCTTGCATGTGGTGGATCTTCGCCATTTACGATAATTCCGAGGAAAAGGTACGTGAATTTATTGATTTTGATGTAATCTATTGAGTTGTGAGGAAATGATGCATCCAGTTTCTTTGTTTTCGTTTAATTCGAAGGGTTTTTGTGTTTTGATTTTGTATTTTGTTGTGAAATTGTGGTTAAACAGATCTGGAAGCATGTGGTTGTGTGTGAAAATGATGTGTGATGGAATATGAAATTTGGGGAAGTATTTGTATTTTTGGGACTGAGTGTTTTCTGTAGATGGAAAGTGGTGTAGAAGAGAAATCTGGTGGTAGTTCTATTGAGAATTCAAAGAAACAAAGGTCTTTGGATTTGCAGACACTATATAAGTCTGGGGATTTGAAGAAGGGGAAAGTTTCTGCTGGAGAGAGTGATGTTGATGTTGGGAAGAAGAAGAAGAAAAAGAAGAGGAAGAGTATAAAGGAGGTGTCATTGCATAAGACTGAGCCATCTGGGAAAAAAAGTAGGAGTAGTAAGAAGGAGGATCATGTGAATGGGGATAATGTGGGACCAGTTGAATCGCGGTTGTCGTCATCAAAGTTGGAGAAAAAATTGGATTACAGCAACCGCTTGTCGTCATCGAAGTTGGAGAAAAAATTGGATTACAGCAATCGGTTGGGTGGATTTTCTCTTAATTTAGATATTAATGGTAATGTTATTCCAAGGCGACCACGTGGTTTTGTGGGGCGAAGTAAGTTTGGTAACGGTCGACTTTCGCAGTTATCAAGGGGTCAGACTTCTGTCATTGGAAATGGCGTGATAAAAGTTGAACCCGACAAAATTGAGGCTGAACAGCTTCCAAAAAAGTGTGCTTTGTCTGGTGGAGAAGCTAAAAGTGATGAGCAGAGTTCTAAATTACCTAGTCATTCAGCTGGCAATGGTGTTATTGTCAAGGTAAAGAGAAAGATAAGTGCTGATGATTCACGAGAAAAGAAAAAAGATAAGGTAAGTTCAATTCAGCATGCTAAAGAAGATGGTCATGTAGCTGTAAATAATGGTGAAGCATCTTCTAGAAAGCACCGGAGTACTCGTAACAAGAGAAAGGGTTCGTCATCTAGGAGTAGAAAATCTGTGAAAAATGGTGTACCATCTGGAGATAATTTTGGAAGCTTTCATCAAGATTCTTTGAATGATGATGATCAGGAGAATCTTGAGCAGAATGCAGCAATGATGCTGTCATCGAGATTTGACCCTAGTTGTACAGGGTTTTCTTCGAAAAGTAGATCTTCAGCATCGCAATCTGCTGAACGGTTACCCACTTCTGGTCAGGATTTTGTTAGTCGGGAGGGGAATTCCTTGACTGGCTCAGAGTCTGTATCAGTTGATACTGCAAGCAGAGTTCTACGACCAAGACAGAAGCTCAAAGAGAGGGGTATTTCTAGGAAACGCCGTCATTTCTATGAAGTTCTTCCTAGGGACTTGGATGCTTACTGGGTATTGAACCGAAGGATTAAAGTCTTCTGGCCATTGGATGAGAGTTGGTATTATGGTCTTTTGAAAGATTACAATCCAGAGAGTAAACTCCATCATGTTAAATATGATGACCGAGATGAGGAATGGATAAACCTAGAAGATGAGCGGTTTAAACTTTTGCTTTTCCCTGGGGAGGTACCTGGAAAAAGGATAGTCAGAGAATCTGCAAATGCTACAAAAAGCATTGGCGGAAGGAAACTTGACTTGGTCGTAGATGACGACAGCCACCCAGGTAACTGTCTGGACTCAGAGCCCATTATATCTTGGTTGGCTCGATCATCTCGTCGAGTAAAGTCTTCTCCTTCCAGGCCATTGAAGAAACAGAAAACATTACAGTTATCTACACCTGTTGTGTCATCACTGCTGCATGTCAAAACTGAGGGCTCAGACTGGACTTTAGGTTCCTCGAGCAGCTATATAGGCAAGACTGATAATGGTCTTCTATTCCCTGAGAAACTGATTGATCATAGCAAGGCTGAGAATTCTTTTGTTGAAAGTCATAGCAGCCCCAAGGATGGAAAACCTGTCGTTTATGTTCGAAGACGTTTCCGTAAGAAGATGGATGAACTTCCTGTGTATGAAGCTGACAAAGCTTATTTAGCTGATGCAGCTACTGTTTCTGTTGCACCAGTTGTGGATGAACTGCAGAACCGCAAATCCAGTGTTATGTGCATTCCTGGCCTTGAGAGTGAGAAGTTTCTGTCTGCAATTGATGATGAAGGGGTGCTAAGGTTACACATGCCATTGTTAGAAGCTAAGCAATTCAGGGTGGAAATGTGCCTACCCGTTTTGCCTTTGTTGCTGCTTGAAGCAGAACAGAGTTGGTTATCTCACACTGTTTTGCTACTGCAGCGTGGTGCCATAATGATAAGGTGGCCAACTTTTTATTTGGAGATGCTTTTTGTTGATAACGTAGTCGGACTCAGGTTTCTTTTATTTGAGTGTTGCCTCAACCATGCCGTGGCCTTTATTTTCTTTGTCCTAACATTATTCAATCAAGTGGATGAAGAGTGGAGGTATGAAAGTCTTCAGTTACCTGTAACTTCAGTAAGGTTTAGGCTTTCTTCTACTCAAGATTCTAGGAAGCAGCAATCTTTTGCATTTTCCTGTTTCTCCAAACTCAAAAACTCAAAATGGTTATACCTGGACTCCAAGCTTCAGAAACGTAGTTTGCTTGCTAGGCAGCTGTCTCTCTCTGAGTGCTCATATGAGAATATCAAGTCCCTCGATTGCAGAAGTGAGCAATTGCAGTTCAATGCTCATGGAGACCCTTCCTCATATAAGGTATTTCTGATTCTCAACGTGATGTGTATGTTTGCTATATCTTTTTTATTCTTCTTTCTGGTATTTGTCTTATTGAAGTACTTACTGTTCTTAATTCTATATAATATTGGTAGGATTTTTATGCCATTTCTCCTTTTTCATAAAAGAAAAGAAGAAGAGATTGTATTCTATTTCTCCTTATTCTTCTTTTCTGCTGTTCTTTATTTTTTTCCTCCATCTTTCTAGATTTTACTCTTTTGTTCTTTTCATTCATATGTTGTTTACTTGCAGAAGAAGTTTGTGCCAGGTTGTCTCCCCAAAGGCACCTCGACAGAGTGCTGTAGTGCAAGGCTTACTAGTTCTACTCTTAGTTCTGCAATGAAGCTCGGAAGAGTTCCTCCTTTTGCTCTTTCATTTGCTGCTGCACCCACTTTCTTCATATGTCTACATCTTAGGATACTCATGGAGCGCAACTTTGCCTGTGTTAGCCTTCAGGATTGTAGTTCTATAAATGCTTGCCAGCCAGTTAAAAATGATGGCAGCCGGGTGAAGTGCTCTGAGATTGCTCAGGATATTGCAGAAACTTCATTTGCTGCAGCTAGTTCTGCTGGAGAGTCATCATTTGCTGAACGGCAGCTGGGGAGTGAGCGTGTTTCATTGAAGTCATCTCAAAATTTTCAATTAGATGTTTCCCGGAGCTCTTTCATCACCAAACATTCTGAATTGGACACGCCTGATGTGACTGTTGTGTCAAACAATTTGGTATCTGATGATCAAGTATTGGACCAGTTTGTTGAATCTCCAGGGGGAAGGCATTCTAAGAATTTATCTCATAGCTTGTCTAATAATGCTCGGTGTCATTCTGGTTCGGTGGGGATGAGTGTTGTAATTCCATCATTTGACCAATTGGAGGGACTATCGGATGGAAAAGAAATTATCGTGGGAGAGGCGTCTCATTTGACTCTGAATACAGGTGGTGACCTGATTTCCAGCTCAAACCATGCTGTTACAAATGATGTGATCCGAATCCCCAAAATTACTGGAACGGGTGATCGCATGATCCAGAGTCCCAACCCTTCAGGCCCAGGAAGTTTGCTACATCGTAACAGAAACAGCTCTAGTTCTTCTCCTTTTGGAGAAATTTCACCTGTATGGGTTGATGGGAAGGCCAATTTTACAGGGGGTGGATTTGGAAATGGTCCAAAGAGACCTCGAACGCAGGTGCAGTACACACTGCCATACGGAGGTTATGACTTCAGTTCAATGCACAAAAATCACAGCCCACGAACTCTTCCTTATAAAAGAATCAGAAGAGCTAGTGAGAAGAAGAATGCAGATAGTTGTGGTGGTTCGCAGAGAAATATTGAGTTACTAGCTTGCGATGCAAATGTGTTGGTTACTCTTGGGGGGGTCAAAGGATGGAGAGAATTTGGTGCACGTATAGTCCTGGAAATTGAGGGTCACAATGAATGGAGAATTGCTGTCAAATTTTCTGGGGTTACCAAGTATTCATATAAAGTTCATAATGTTTTGCAGCCTGGCTCTACCAATCGCTTTACGCATGCCATGATGTGGAAAGGGGGAAAGGATTGGGTCCTGGAATTCCCTGACAGAAGCCAGTGGATGTTGTTCAAGGAGTTGCATGAAGAGTGTTATAATAGAAATATACGTGCTGCCTCAGTTAAAAACATCCCTATTCCCGGTGTTCGTTTGATAGAAGAAATCGAAGATTATGCATCAGAAGTCTCCTTCATTCGCTCTTCACCAAAATACTACCGACAGGCAGAAAGTGATGTTGAAATGGCCATGGATCCGTCACGTATACTGTATGACATGGATAGTGAGGATGAGCAGTGGTTATCCAAGAATAATTTTTCTTGCTCTAGTGAGAGTAAACATGAAGCAATATCTGACGAATTCTTTGAGAAGGCAATGGACATGTTTGAGAAAGTTGCATATGCCCGACAGTGTGATCGCTTTGCGCTTGATGAGCTGGAAGAGCTGATGGTTGGTGTAGGGTCAATGGAAGTAGTTAAATCCATTTATGAGCATTGGCAGAATAAGCGGAAGAAGAATGGCATGCCATTAATACGCCATCTCCAGGTACGATTGCATTGAAATTGACTACTTTAAATCAGCTAACGGACTAGTGCCAGCATCTGCTCCTGTGTCAGTATACTTGTAGGCTGTTATTAGCTGCTGAAAACATATATTTGACATAAGTGTCAAATTGTTTGACTGGCAGTCTTGTCATAACTTCATAACATTTCTTTTCTCAACAAGCTTAGATTTATACAAACTTTCCAGGGGTTAGAATCCATTATCTTTGGCCTTGGAATCTATTACTTGTGGGATTTGACCAAGTTTGATAGTCTTTTTAACCCTGCAAATGAAAAAGGGACAATTTGTTTTATTTGATAACTTCGTTATCTAAAGAACTTGTTTATGCGATATTTCCTTGACTGTTGCTTATATCTGCTTTAATAAAGCTGGTGTCCCATGGTGTCTGCACCAAATTTATTAAAATTGTGATGCCTTTTGTTTGTTCGGCAAGATAGTCCGCTTCAGTTCATGGTACTCAAGCATCTCTTTTTGGAACAACATGTTCTACTTTAAGTGGGCATCACATTATGCCCAACAGTTTGACTCCTCTTGGATGAAGTACTGTGATTGATGTTCATTTGTACGTAGTGCAAGTCTTGAACTACACATGACTCATCATAAAGTTAGTGTTTCTAGTCTATCAAAAAGAAAGTGTTGTTCTGTTCTGTCCAATTAATTTAAAGGACATTACATTGTGCCCTCTACGCCTGTATTAACCAAAATCGTCCCCTCGTTCTTTTTCTTCTTTTAATAAAGTGAGGTAACTTTGTTAAGAAAGCACCATGAAGGTAAGTTGCATGCACTCTTCATTTTTGCTGTTGAACCTGTGTTGACACGGGTGTGGGTGCCGGATTCATGTAGGATTCGTTCAATCCATAGCAGATACTTTGACCAGAGTCCATAGACAAATTTGGGGGGAAAATTGAGATTTTGATTTCTCAAAATAAAAGGAAAAACAGATTTAAGACGTGGGTAATGACATACCTTCAATCCATTTTAGCTTTTCCTCTTGGTCAATATGCACTATTTATAAATGTTTTCTTTCTCATGGAAAAGAGGGGTAATTTCTGAAGTAATTATGAAGGATTGAATTCTAACATACATATAAGTTTTCCACAGAACCTCTCAAAATCTAGAATGTCTTATAGCCCTATTTTTAGTATTTTGAATTTTTTTAGCCGAATCCTAGCACCCGTATCCATACTCAGATTCGTATCCCCGAATCTTAAAATTTAGTATACCTGCACCGAGTTCGAGCAACTTAACCAAGAAGGTAACTCTATTAATGTAGTGGGACAGTGGTGGGACTGCTCTACCCATAACCAGAGATATTGGGTTTGAGACTTGGGTATGAAGAAAATCCTATTGGGAGCGTCTCCCTCGAATGGGCTCTGCAGTACGCGATCCGGATTTAGTCGGGTCTCTAGTGTTGGGCTCCGGACACTGAGTGAGAAACGGAAAAAAACTCTATTAATGTACAAATAGACTAGGCTTGCCTCCTTTGTAGGTGTAATTAGTCTGTCAAATCCGCCTATTCCCTCAAAAAAGAAAAAATCAATTGCAAAATTTATATTATCAATAGTATTGTTTTTCCTACACCAAAAGCATAAAATTTGAGAACATCTGAATTTTACATGAGAGATATTTCATTCTCTTTCAGAATATCTTTCAGTCTTTCTATTCGGTATTTAAAGAACACCATTGAATGGTCTTTCCATTATGTGTTTTTCCTTTCCTTTTTATGTGCATTCCACCTAGCAGAGCCTGCGTTGCATCACCTGGTATCATCCATTGACCTCCATATAGTTAAGAAACATTGTCCATATTAATAATTTGCCTTCACTCTTCAGTTTAGAAGAAGATGCATAACTGATTCTGTAGATTGTTCACAGACTTAGCACCTGCTGTCTATACCCTGTTCTTTCTAAAATTGGGAGGTGCCTTGGTTTTTAGTGTCATTTTCCAGGAAGAGTCTTTTTTATGTCCTTTCTTAACTAGGATCTCTTTTTTCTGGAACTGGTAACTTTGTATATTCCTCAAAAGACAGTACTAAAACTGTACTGGTCAATATTTACAACATGTACTTCAAAGCCGTAATCTTTTACTAAATTGAGTCTAGTACATCAATTATGGAGATAGTATTAGTTGATTTTTTGCATACTATTCTCTATACTATCAAAAGTTCTAGAGTTCTTTCCTTCCATATTGCCCACCATATACTAGCTGGGACAATTCTCCATCTCTCTCTGTTCTGCTTAACTAGGATCTTATAACATGATTTACCTGTAAAGACTCCATTTTTACTGCTTGTCCAGGGTGTAGAATTATTTAAATTTGCATCCTTTACAACCGTGTCTAGTTAATCAGAACTATAAAAGAAAAGCTTTTCAATTTATTAAACAAGATATTTGCCCTTTCAATTACCCAAGAGTGTGGCCTAGTGGTCAATGAAGTGGATAGAGCATCATGAGGTCTTAGGTTCAATTCCCAGAGACAAACACTTGGTGAATTCTTCCCATCTGTTCTAGCCTTGGGAACAAATACATGGGTACTCGTTGCTGGAAGGGAGGTATCCTGTAGTTAATATGCCTTCATGAGATTCCTTTAAAGAACTTCTGAAGATTTCATCCTATATTGTTAAGACAGTCTTCAACAGTGCCGTTTTATCAGCTGTCAGACCGAGCAAGTTGTGAAATATATCTCTTGATCTCATTTGTGAAGGCAAGAGCCAACCTAAGCTTGTGTGCAATTAAGACATGCCTTCATGAGATTCAATCCTTAAAGATGTTGCATTTTGAGATATAAACTGTTTTGATGGTTGAGAGATGAGATACCGTGGTCAGTCTGTTTGTCACTTTAGAACTTCATGTGTGTCCCAATTTTATAAAGGAGAACTGTAAAAGAACTGTGCTTTCGTCTTTACTGTGTTTTTTAATTGTCCTGGCTAGCCTTTGCTGTCTTTAAGTGATAAAAGGGTGGTACCCCTTTGATTGCTTGCTTAAATGCTGTGTTTACTTGTATGTTATCAATCTTGCTTTAATATATTCTAGTTTATTTGCCTTTGATTATCTGATGGTGATCATGTTACATTGAAGAAGCTATTGAGACAATTTAATTCAGTTTGTTTATCCCATCCATCTAGGAGGAATTGTCTTGGATTAGTGGAATGCAAAATATACTTGCAAACAAATAGAATGCAAAATATGCTTACAAAAAATGGAATGCAAAATATATTGACCACTGGATCCTTGATACTCTTATGATCAAACTGATTTTGATCGACTCGTTTTGCTTTTGGTAAACTGGGTATTCTGGGTGTATAGTAACTTTTTCTGAGACTGAATACTTTTGTGCCACCATGACTCCTCATTCCATTGACGTACCCATAACGAAATAGTATAACATATTGAACCTTACATGGTCCTTTAAAGTGAGCTATTATCTTGCTAAAACCTGAAGCACACCCTTTTTTATGCCTTGTTAATTACCTGAACTTTAGTTTCCTTGACGTACTCATGATGAAAGGTATGGCATGATAATAGGGACCTTATGTGGTTTTATAGATTCCATGGCATGATGAATATTTTGCTGGAGACTGGAACTGTATTTCAGATTGATAATCTTTCATGTGTCTTGTCTTCATGTAAACTGCCAATTTCAGATTAATATCCTTCATGTGTCTTGTCTTTCCACTGGTCATATTTTTTTTCCTGATTGTTAATTCTCCTTGCCATATTTTCTTGAAAGCCTTCATGATTATGTTTTCTGTTGTATTCTATGAAAGAAAAATTAAGAGTCTGATCTTTCTGAAACAATTTACTGGCTCTCTTTTCTTTAGCCCCCCCTTTGGGAAAGGTATCAGCAGCAACTGAAGGAATGGGAACAAGCAATATCAAATGCGAATCTTGGCTTTGCTAGTGTATGCAAGGAAAAAGCAGCTTTCATGGAGAAACCACCTATGTCTGCATTTTGTTTGAAGCCTCGAGGTCTGGAGGTTCCAAACAAGGGCTCAAAACAACGATCACAGAGAAAAATCTCAGTTTCAGGACACAATCATGTTGTCTCAAGAGATCAAGACGGTCTTCATCCCTTTGGTACCTCTCTAGCCAATTTGCTATCATCCTTGTCCGTTGTTTGAAAAATTCATTAGTTTTCTCACGTTGTTTAACTACTACTTTATACTTTATACTGATTTTTTCTTTTTAATTTGTCATTTTTCTTCATAGGGAGAAGATCAAATGGATATTCACATGGAGATGAGATGGTTATGTATCCAAGCCATGAATATTCAGATGGTTCCCCTATGCTTCATGCATCACCCAAAGTTTTTTCACCACGAGAAGCTTCAGGGTTTGGATATTTTTCCTTGAACTCAGATGTGTCTGAGTGGAATCACCAGCCAAAATTTTATAGGAACAAACCAAAGAAGATTGGGTCATTTCACTCTCATAGTAATCCGCATATGGTGGCTTCATATGATCAGAGAACTGTTAGGCGAAATGGGGTTCATAGGTGGAATATGAGCTTACCTGAGTGGTCTAATCAAAAGCATTACCATCTTGAAGGATCTCGTGTTCCTGCAATTGAGCAATTTGACAATTCAGATCTTCATGAGTTCAGGTTGCGTGACGCCTCCGGAGCAGCACAGCATGCTCTTAACATGGCAAAACTGAAGAGGGAGAAGGCCCAAAGGTTACTCTATAGAGCTGATCTAGCCATCCATAAAGCTGTTGTTGCTCTCATGACTGCCGAGGCAATCAAAGCTGCTGCTGAGAGCAGTAATGTTGATGTTTAGGTTGTGTGTTAATATCTGATCACCAAGTATCAAGTTCCGTGATCCCCGCGAATGGCATGTCCAGCCAAAGCTTTGGAATGCGCTGATTTTGCTGGTATCAGATCCATCATTGTTGATAGCATAGAAGTATTTTCAACATAGGTTTGCTGGGGCATTCTTGGTAGCAGAGTTTTGCTTTCTGCCTAGGTCATGACGCTATGTTCTCCAATTATACTTAGTCATAGTCATGGAATTTCCAGTACATAGTTTTTAGCCTTTCCTTGCCCGCTAGTGTTCCGGGGGGAGCAGGTTGTTCCAGTTCATTGCAACTGAAGGGCTCTTGCCGGTGAAGGGGTGCATGGAATTTTGCTATGCTGATTATTGTACAGATTTTCTCAAGTGTTTCCCCCTTCTTTTAGTGTATCGACCGACTTGACCTTAGCGTAGTGCTTGATGCTGAAAGAGCAATTGCCCGAAATAATATATTACATCTCTTGAAAAGCAAATGACAAATATTAGTTTGGGTTATGGAGCACCTATTATTTGTGTTGAAGTCTTATTTCTTGGAAAATACATCCAAGTGTCTTGGCTGTAAAGCAAATCACCCATTAGTCATTTTTGATGAAGCTCTAAATGGTTTCAAATGTTCTTATGGGTTGGGATTTGTTATTGTCTTCAAGTTAGGAGTTGTTAGGAATTAATGTATAAGTCTTCGATTATTTAGAGTTGTAATCAGTTGATGTTAGTATGTTCTTCATTACAAGTTTTACTGCTTCCCTAAAACACGTTAGGCTACTTGTTTCACTTAGGCAAACAGTTGAGATAATTTAACTACTAAATAGGTCGTGCAGATTAACACTTGGTATCATAGCAGATTATCTTGTGAAGGTTAACACCTAAGATAAGATCATGATGAATTTTGCATCACCAATTCTTAAGTTTGATTACATTGATCTTAAAGCAGGCAAGATTGTCACAAATTCTGAAAACAGTACCTTTAAGAAATATGTTAATCAACTTCACTCATAGAATCTTAGCTTGAAATCTGAAATCATGAAATTATCATTATTGAAAACACAAAAGAATCATGAGTGAAGAACAAAAAGAAAGTGAGTCTGAACTTAAGAAGTGTAAGATTGATTTCTTTTATGAAAAATAAAAAGTGAGAGAACTGAATAGTGAAATATTAGACTAAAGATGGATCTTGAAACAAAAAATAGGTGGATTACCTCTTCTCAAATTGTAAATAATTTGGGTTGATAATGAAATAGTAGGCCCAGGATTTCACAAAAAAAAAAAATATTACTGAAGATGTGTGTTTTATTTATGATAAACTTGGACACCACACTACTGAATGTTTAGTTGTTAACAAGGTAAGAAACAGAAGTACTAGACTAGTTAGAAAAAAAACTTTTGATTATATTTCTAGAAACAAATCAACAAATCAGTTGCCTAGATAGGAAAAAACAAATCTTATTCATCCTTTTAATCACAAATTTGAAATAATTGAACAAATTTGTTGCAAAAGAGATGGTTATAGTGATGTCTAAGACCAAGTTCAAGGATAGAGCATATGCAAACCCTTTTTCCAAGTCAAAGAATAAGGTAAGTATATCAAAGTGCCTAAAAAGGTATGTTTTTGTCATTATTGATGATTATTTCAAATTCACTTGGACTCCCTTTTTGGCTTCTAAAGAAGATGTCTTTGATATATTTTTCTATTTTTATTAAGAAAGTAAAATAAAATTGTATACTTCTTTAGTTTTCATCAGATCTAATCATGGAGCAGAATTTGAGAATACAAAATTTTTGAAATTTTGTTAAGCTAATAGAATAAATCATAATTTTTTGGTTTCTCGTACTCCACAACAAAATGAAATAGTTGAAAGGAAGAAAATATAATTTTAGAAGATATAGATAAAACAATGATGATTGCAGGAATCTTGCAAAAAAAAATTAAGCATTGCATGTTACATTGTGAATATATGCATGACTATACAAATATTAGAAATGACTCTATGAATTGCTCAAAGGTAGATACTTTTTGTGAATATACTGCATACATACAGTTGTTGACATTCAATTTTGGCTTAACATTTTAAATTTTTCATACTTTTTGTGTTATTTTTTTTAAATAGTTTAAAATACTTTTTTGATAATTTTAGATTAATTTTTTTTTATAATTACTCTTATTTTAAAATATTAAGATTTTAGTTAGTTTAATTTAAATTTTAATGCAGTCTAATAATTTATTCTTTTTATACAGATAAAAATTATACGTATGTATGTAATCGACCTATAATTTGGGCCTTTATTTTTAGCTCATTAGGTTTTGAAGTGTGTATATAACCTTTACATTATTACAATATTTGAATAGAGTGAATATTTTTAATTTTAGAAAACCCCCCCAAAAATTATTTTTTTCATGTCCCCTTAATTTCCCCTTCACCATAGCAGTCACCCTTACCGCAAAAAACATCACGGGAAATCACCTCTACACCATCAAACCTCGCCGGAAAATGACCCCAAATCAGTCACAAAATGTTGTCCCAAAACACTCAAAAACCCATCGAAAAACATCAAAACTACCACCCAAAATAGTGAACTCCAAAACCCCTCTTGCCCCTCTCCTTTCTCATTTTTTTTTCGGCGAGTTTCAAAACGACCCCCCTTCTCGTCACCAAAATCCTGCCGGAAAATGGATCTAACCCACCCCCAAACTCCAACAAAACAAATCCCAAACAAACTAAAAACAACTACAAAATCCCACCCAATCAGACACCCAAAAAATTCAAAACACACCAAAATTCCTCCCGAAACAACGACAAAACAACCCATCAATTTTTTTTTTGTATTTTTCCTTTTTTCGGTGAAAACAACAACTCCATCCAACCGCCACAACCGCAAAAGGAACAACCCCCGAACGACCCTTTTGTTGCTACAAGAAATGACTAGATCTATCTAAAAATATTGCTACTTCGATGAGCCGTTGAAACCACCCGAAACTCCGGTGAATAGAACAACAATAACTTCAAGTCACCAACAAGTTGTTCATGGGTATTTTTATCATACTTATACCAATTATTATTTTGATATTTTATTTGGATCTTGTTCATGTTCATTTATTGATGAATCTATTCAAATTGTTTTACTTCGCGAAATTGGCCGGAAAATATTTCACTCTAATAACCTTACTAATTTTTGTTATGTCTTGCTGAAGTTGCAGTATTTATTATATATATCAAATATAAATAAGAGGGAGTCAAGCGGACGACAAAATTAATGAAATATCGTCGTGTGTTAAAATTATATCAAACACAATAGCTTGGTCTGATGATTGGAGCGTGACTTTGCATGCTGGGCATCACGAGTTTGAACCTCAATAACAATGTTTTTATCTTCCTTCATTTTTGCCCCTCAAGACAAAACCAACCATATACTTTGCATGGTCCAATTATATCAAACTTGGTTGATTGACCTGGTGATTGAAGCGTAGCAATACTTGCTGGATGTCGGGTTCGAACCCCAACAACATTTTTATTTTCTTCTATTTTTACATATCAACAACAGTGGTAATTTTAACTTAATTTTTTTAAAAATATATAAAAAATTTATGTGTCGTATAAATCAAGATAAAAAAATATTTATGGGTCCTTCATTTTTGCCCCTCAAGACGAAATCAAACATATACTCCGCATGGGTCAATTATATTAAACGCGACTGCTTGACTTAGTGGCTGGAGTGTAGCAATGCATGTCGGACGTCGTGAGTTCGAATACCAACAGTGGGGTCCATTAAAAGATTAACATTAAATATACTATAAGTAATTGCATAAATCAAGACAAAAAAATATATTTATGGGCACATGCTAATCAAACTAAATATTATCTCTATTTTAATTAATTGTTTCTATTTAATTTGACCAAAAAATTAACAAAATTTATATATTTTGTAATTTTGTAATCTTAAATTAAATATTATCAAATTATTTGACTCAAATATAGAAAAATATTTTTTCGTCTTGTGAAGAAAGAAAGAAACATTCTTTTTTAGATGAACCAAAAAAAATACAAACAGATTAAAACAAATAAATATTTTATTTTAAGTTTAAATTTAATCATACAAACAAAAGTGTAAAAATAATTAAACATATTTATTGAGTCCGAGAACATTTACTAGTATATATGTGTGTGTGTTTTTCTTTGTGTGTATTTTAGTTGTTGATTTACTGCTTGTGGACTTTTAATTTTTTTCCTTTATGTTTTGTTGTTTTTGACTTACCAGTAAGGTTCTAGTTCATTACTTATTATTGATTGCTATAGGTGTCATTTATTTTATTATATATTATTAATATTTCTTTAGATTTAGTTATTTTCTCTCGATGTTATCTTTTAATTTCTCATTATTTTTCTATGTTGATGTTGTTGCTTTTGTTATGAGCTACGTGTTTAATTTCGTATTGGCCTATTATTATTGTTATTAGTATTAGTATTCATATAAAACTGATCAATAAAAAATTTATCCGTCGAATTTTGAAGTCTTTCAATTAAAAAATACGGAATAGTTTAGATTTATATTTATTACATTTTAAAATTTCAAAATTTTAATTTAAGTTCATATATATATTGTTTGTTAAATTGGTCGACGAAGAAATTACCGTTGATTCCTAAGGTCTTTCAGGATGATTTTATTTTTAGTTATTATTTTTATTCATTACTAACACTTTTACTAACTGTTTTTACAGGCACACAGAATTATTTTCATTTGTTTAGTTACTTATTTATTTTATTCATTATTGTATAAATTATTGACGTTAGGCAAATAGTATGTCATTTTTCGTATTATTATCTACTTCATTCTATGTGTATATTTTGTGATTATTATATTTATATTATATTATGTATCTCCTCCTCAATTTAAAAAAAAATGAGTTCAGTTGGGATCCATAGTTGTGGATTCTGAAGGCTCCAAAACCAAAACAAAATTATTTTTTCTTTAAACTTCTTTAATTTAATTATTTTTTGCAAGTTATCACATTGCACCTTTGGGATGTCACGATTTCGAAATTTAAATCCTAAAATTTCTTAATATTGAATTAATTATGTTTTTAAACTTTTGAATATATATATATATATTATTTATTGGCAGATAAATTTATGCTTCACATCAATTTAAGTTAAGAGCCGCCCAACCGAAAAAACAGGCAAAATTCCCTCTTCACCTCTCCCTCCCACCCCCACTCTCAATCCAAAAAAGAAAAACATCATGAGAACACAGGTAGCAGCTTTGAAGATTTTTCCCCCTCCCCCTATTTTCCTAGATCTCCAACAATTTCCCTCTAATCATAAATTAAATAGTTAACATTTTATCAGGTAATATTTTCTTAATCTTTCAAAATTTGTATATTTTTTCATGCTTTGTACAAATATGTTTGGTTTTAATTTCATTAAGATTGTTTCCTTAAAACAAAACAGGTTATTGGGAAAAAGATTGAAGATGAATAAAATGTTCAAAAAATTGAAAGGAGAGGAAAAGATAGAAAAGATAATACGTGGTCTTTTAAAGCTTGAACACAATAGGAGATGTATCAATTGCAACAGTTTGGTACGTAACCCTACCCTTTCAAATTATTCATTTATTATGTGGTGGTGCGGAGAAGACACGAATTCAGGTTCTACTTGATTCATCTTATATATTTTCAAATGAGATAATACATAAGTAGACACAAGCGCCCTACGTGACATAATACGTAATACATGTAATATGCCAGGTAGAATGTGAATTGCCACGTAGGACGTGTGTGTCTACTTGTTCAACTCTATACAAGTTTAAGTGTTTATTTGTGCACACCCAAAGTTGGAGGGCATGGATGTCAGATGAGTCCAGTTAAAGGACATGTTTATGTATTATGCCTTTTAAAATTGTTTTTGCATATGTGTACATAGTTCGAGGTGAAAGTAATGAGTTCAGTTGAAACAGAGAACTCGTCCTAGATGCTCTGACCTTGGATGCTAATAGGGGAGTGACAAGTGAAATCGAACTTTGCACATAATGAAGAGTAGAAATTGCGTGATTTTACCTTTGGGTTCAACGTTGGAATAGGGCACAATGGAAGAAAATGATAGTATATATAGCTGATCCTAGTTAGTTGTGATTAAGTTTTAGTCATGTTAGCAAGTAGACTTTAGGTCCTTTTCTCTAGAAGTCCTTTAGTCATGGCAAATATTTATGTTCTTATATAGTATTGGACCCAAATGAGCTTAATTAGAGCGATGTGGATAGTTAGGATTCATATAGCTGATAGAGGAAAATATATATGAACACGCAAAGTTCCATCTATTTTGGCGTAGATATTAAAAAGGAAAGGTGGACATCTTAACTTACAATGGAAGGCTTGTTATGTGTATATTTATCAGAGAAAATGTCAGAAAGGCTCTCAGATTAATTTATCAACCAATTTGTATTTAACTTTGTTTTCGGGTGATCTGAGAAACATCTTACATATGCTTAATTAGCTCCTCAATCTTAAAATGTGTCCATCTTTGTTTATTTTCAAGTGATCTGAGGAACATCTTTGTTGCATCTTTTGTTCCTAGCAGGGGCCACAATACATTTGCACAACTTTCTGGACATTTGTCTGCACACGTTGCAGCGGAGTGCAGTAAGTATCATTTAAGCCAGTTGTATACACCTCACAATCTTCTCTTCATGTGTACTGGAATTATATGAGCCACATTTTATTATTAATGTAAACAGTTAACCGGCTAAATTATTTTCTGTTGGACTCTCTGGATTTGCTGATTAATTTTTCGTTGAAATGATTTTTCAGCCGTGAGTTCACACATAGGGTGAAATCTGTGTCAATGGCTAGATTTAGTGAAGATGAAGTTAGTGCTCTGGAAGCCGGAGGCAATGAGGTATGGGTGCACATTTTGCCAAAGTTTAGTTTTAAATTATTCTTGGATCATAAGCTAATTAACTTGTCAATTTTTAGCGAGCTAAGGAAATCTACTTCAATACATGGGATATGTATCGTAATTCATATCCAGATCCCAGGTAATATCTCTTTCTAGAAAGTTATTCGCAGTAATGTGGCCTAAAAATACTAATGTTGCTTTTGCATTACAGTGATCTTTACAGACTTCGGGAGTTTATAAAGCATGTTTATGTGGACCGGAAATATACAGGTGAGGGGGGCCGTGAGAAGCTTCCTGTAGTGAAAACGGTAAGTGTCCACCAAAAACATTTCATGCTAGATCAATCTTGGAGTTAATAATGTGTCATGGTTTATTTTGGCTTATTTTAATTGAATGTAAGTGATAACTGGAGCAGTAGTTCTTTTGATGTAGACAATACTATAGATTAATAATGTGTCATGGTCTGCTCAACCAATGACTATTCATGATTCCATAATTGAATCAATTTTATACCGATTCTTAGAGGAGTGTTATGGTAAAATTTCATTTGAAACAATGTGGCAGAAAGCAACATGTGACTTGAAGGATACGATCCGTTGCGGATTTGTATTCCTGTTATTCTTCAGACACTTATGTTTTGTATTCCGCAGAGTTTTAAAGATGACTACAAGGAAATGTACCGTCCTGGAGCTGGAGATGCTGACAGATGTACATCTGAAACATACAGTCCAAGAAGGACTGAGGATCTAAGCGTAAGATCATATTCCAATATCGATGACAGAAGAAGTTCCCACAATTACAACCAAGGTGCGAGGTCTAGCAGGGAGAGGAGTCTATCAACACGCTTTGAAATAGTTGATGACCGGTTCCGAGATGATGGAACAAGTGATGTTAAGCGATATCAATATCATATATTCTCAAAATCAGAGCGGAGAAGCAACTCACCTAGTTCCCCCAAAATACATTCGATCAAAGACATCTTGGGTGATAAAGTTACACCACTAGAGGTTGGTGAGTCTCCTAAACAAAATGCAGATGGAGTTACTCATGAAAGCTCTGCTAATGATGAGGTGGGATTTGTGGTCATTTTAAGTTACTTATGGCACTTCCCTTTTTGGTCTTTACAAGAAAAATTAACATCTTTCTATAATAAAAAAATCTTAACATTAGACTTCTCAGTTTACCCTTAATGACATGCTCTTGTAGTTGCAGAAGACCACTAGTTTTAAGAATACCTTTTAGTACGCGCCAAAAGTCTGTCTTTCGTAAATTTTGTGTCCGGTAAAACTTTAGCATATAAAATTTGACAGAGAGAGTAGATGTTATAGGTAAAAAAGTCAACTGGAGTGCCTAGTCCTGTAAACTTCTCAACTGTCATGATGATAGCCACTGTAATCAGGAAGTGATACAAATTTTCATCCTGACTTAAATTCTTTTTTCATATAATTATGCAATCTTGTTATAATAATGTATCTTAAATGTCTTGCTCTTTCCTTGTGTTGCCACACACAAGTCGTTATTGTTTGTAAGTTTTAGTATGAGTAATGATATTGTATTGATCAGGAATCATTCAACGAGGATTCATTGTCCAAAAATTATTGTTCATATACATGTATCTTATTCATCATTATAGACTAAGTTGCTCGGACTCTCCAAAAAAGTTGTTGCACCCGTCGGCAGTTCTGAAGAGTCCAAGCAACATAGATTATAGATGCAGCTCTTTTTTCAAGTAAAATGATGAATTTGAGTCTTGTTCATCTATTACAGAATAAGATCATTATTCTCCAAGCTTGATTTCCGCTTGGGTTTTGGATACATGGGAAGTTGTATGCGTACTGTTGTTTTCGTATCGACGTTCTTGATCTTTAAAATTCTCAATTGCAGAAAATAGAAAAGGAAAAGGCAGCTGCCGCCAATATTGTTAGCCTAATCGATTTGGAAACTGAACCTCAGCCTCAGCAAAAGACACAACAAACAGATCCACCTAAAGAGACTTCCAATGCTACAACTCCACCTTCTTCAGCAGATAAGGTTTCCAGTATGGATTTACTGGAATCTTTGTTTATTGACATGTCACCTTCACCAGTTGCGTCAACAGAAATTCCAGATGCTACTGAAGCTACACCAGTTGGAACTGTAGCTTCATGCAATGCCACTCAAACAGCTGGAGCTGCCCCTGTAGTTTCTAGTAGTTTTGGACCTCCTGTGGCTTCGCTTGAGAGTACCATAGCATTTTCCGGACCTAATGATTCAACAGTGATACCGATAAATAATCAGCATTCTGCAGTGCCTGTAGGGATAAATAGCTCCAAAGTTCAACAAAGTACTGCATCATATGGAGTTGTGTATGGTCAGGTGAGAAAATTTTGTGAAGCTTCTCTAATTATGTATTACAAATGATGCAACATTTTCTGAGGCATTTAAAAAGTAGGCATAACTAGGCGTCCAAACAATATTTGGTTGAAGCTGAAAAACAATATTTGGAAGTTGACGTTGTGTTTGGATATGAATTTCACTAGAAAAAGGTTGAAGTTTTGTCTGAGAAAAGCATTATCTCACTTGATATACTCAAATAAGTTTTTCAATATTTCACCAGTATTTCAAATGCTGAAGTTCAGTATTGTAGATATGGAACTTCAGTATTTGAAACGAGGCTCGATGCAACTGATTCTATTTCTCGTGCATATTGGCAGAAAAACACTTTGCAACCTACAGGAAATGCTGAAGCACCGCCTACAAATCCATCATCTCTTCAACCATCTCAAGCTGCCTCTATGACAGCTCTAAATACTAGTCCATTAAATGATCCAAATTCTATTGGAAGAAAAGAACTCCCAATGGTAATTTTCAATTCTAAGCATCTAAAGTAGGTGGATATCACCCAAAGGAGTGTTAAATGTGGATAATTTTGATACAGGACCTTTTTACATCGAGCTATCCTCCACTTGCTGCATCTGTTCCAGGTTGGCAGTTTCCCCCTCATGGAATGCCGTATGGCATGCAATACCATCCGTCTGTAATGGTAAATCACATTTTAAAACTCTACCAATTTAGAACCACGGAATAGGTTAGTGTTTTAATATAAATGAACTGCTGATAGCAGGCAATTTCAGTTCTCCCAAACTCAGCAAAAACAAGAAATCCATTTGATATTGGTCACGATGGTCCTCAATTTCAAGCCCCAGAGGTATGTTGAGTTAATTGTGGACTAAAGATAATCTGGTGTGCTCTGTACTATTTTTTGGAATATGAATTGATACTTTTGATCAAAATGGTAAAAATATGTTTAACCATATAAGTAGTATAACACATTAAGTTGACTGCTGCCTTTCTAGCAGTAGATTATTCGCAGCATGGAAATGAAAAGGAAAGAAAACTGTGAATGATTAACAAGGGTGAATTTTAAGGGATGACCAGTTACAGATGATTTTCACGCCACAAGTATCGTTGAATTTAAAGATGAATTCTTTCCACTTACTGCTCTAACTTATATCATCGTCAAACTGTCTGACGATGTATTTTGAGGGATTTGTTGTATCTGTTTGAATTATGTTTATTCTATGAACCTTTGTCAATTTCTTTAGAAGTCTATAATGTGTAATTTTGAATCTCTTAGAATGGAAATTGCAAAAAAAATGATTCCCTTATGTCTTCAACCATTCACATGCTCACTAAGGGCTATTAAGCTCTAGATGTATTTAGTTACTCCTAACGATTTAGCTAACAAGTTTTCCGTAATCCTGTGGAATATGTACCTCCTAGATACCAATAGATCGATCATTTGAATTTCACTTCACTCTCTAACTTGAAGAAGTTTCTTCTTGTTTAGTTTCCTTCAATGTTACCAATACAGGCAGCACTACCAACAAATGTACAGCCTCAGCCACTGCCTTATGCTTTGGCAATGCATATGCCTCCACAGACAACTAACTATGGGATGACCATCGCTGGAGGTAAGATCAACTTCTTATGACATTAGTAATTAAGTAAACGAATTTGCTCTCTCTGACCGCTTAAATTTTTAACTGATATAGTTTTATAGTTCAATATATACCAATTTGAACTTTTTCAGCTGTCCATTCGTTATGTCATTTGATCTTATCTTTTGCTTCTTGTGACGCTTATAGGAGCATATCCAGGGCAACATATTCCCAACAACATGGCCCTTGCCAAGTAAGGTTTCTGTTCTAGAATCCATGTTAATATTTTTGGCTTTGCAATCTTAGACCACGTCTTCAATATGTTTTTTCGTACAATTTGAACATGAATCAGTTCTTTCCTAAGATACTCTTATTGCATAAAGAATTCACTGTATTAGTTCTTATCATCACAGCCCACAAGGGAACACTAGCTTTGGCAAAGATGATTCCGCCTTCGCTTCCTTAAATCCTCTTCAACAGTCCAATGATGCATATTTCGCGCCAGCTAGATCAAACAGTTTTTCATCTGTAGGAGGAAATCCATTTGGATAGTCGAAAAAGAAACATCAAACATATATATACAAGACTTCACTTGTTCCCAGTTTCTTCACATTCAAAGTTTATAGCCAGAAGTTGTATATATTCAGAGGCGGATTCAAAATTTGAAGTTTATGATTGTTCTGAACTCACAACCTTTTTTGCTTATTGGGTTCAGATTAGATTGTTTATATGCATTAAGTGGACGGGGTTGGGTCAAAGCTATTGTGTTCACATGTACTGTATATCCGTCTCTGTATATAATCGACCAGAGGCGAATCCAAGATTAAAACTTCATTTTGAATTTTGGGAAATGTGTATAACTAGATAATGTACATTGGTCTTTTTACACTTGTCCTGCATTTGTATTTTTTTTCAATTTGATGGTCAAGATGTTCTTTTTGAGAAACTAGAAGGATGTGGACTAGTTACACCAAGTCAATTAGTTTGCATTTTTTGTTTCCACCTGTTGTTATTTGTGTCTCAATAGACGAGGAAACACCCTCAATCGGCAATTTTATTATCCTCGGGATACAAACGTAAGAATTTAGATTAAAAATTTAAGGGATTATATTCATCCTATTATAACTCTCGATAAAATACTAAAATTCAATTACTTATGACATAAATCATCATATTATACTAAAAGTGGGAAGGTCCTAAGTCTAAAGTTAAATTATCATTTTGCCCTTCACTAAATTAAAATCTAATTAAATACTAATATTTTAATTATATAACGGCAAAATTTGAAGACCAATAGCTGCACTTTAATACTTTTATAGTAACTGAATCAAATTATAGCAACTGAGTCATAAAACAAGGCTATTGACATATTATTAAAATTCAAACTGTTAATATTATTTTCTCTCTTCAAGTCTACATCAGTTACAAGATAATCATTATTCATAAAGCAAACATACAATGCCACGAGATGGGGCATACTGGGTTATGCATACTCCTCATTAGTCTTTGAATTGGATTTACCAACAGATGAGTCGTTTAATATGCATCACCATTGCAGCATCAACAAAATCAGCACCGGTGGCTTCTCTAATAACATGTTTCACTTTGAGGGTACATAAAAGTGAAATTGGTGTATTTTCTTAAATAGTTTGCAAAATATTTTTATTATTCATTTTGCCTTTTAGATCCAAGTGAAGTGCTTATATTTTTTTCTGTTGAAATAAACATAGAAATCATATATCTATCAATAAGCAATTTCCTCTCTTGTGTAACTGTGAGTGAAATTTATCAAAACAATATTTATGCATCGGTGCAAGAATGGAATTTCTTGCACTATATTTTGACATACGTATCTTAATTGTATCGATTTTTGGAAGTCGTCATGAGAAATGGCGCTACAAATATTTTTCAGCCTTAGTTTCAATGTTATTTATGGCATTTCATACCATTTGATATTCACAAATTATTCACCAATTTGAGCTTGAACTTTCCCTTTTTGATTTTAATTACTCATTACACACATTTGTTAGTATTATATATACCGATTTAACAAATTTATACCAATGGAGATGAATTTCGCATGCAACACAGGAACTAGTCATAATTAAATTGATCAACGGTTTTAGTCCAAGAAATCTGTTATCTCCTCCTAGACTCCAAATATTAGCTGTGTTTGACAAATTGTGTTTATTCCAAAATATTTGACAAGTAGTATTTTAGAAGAACAAGAAACCATTATAGTAAACCCCCAACCCCAACCCAAATTGATCTACATTATTTATTGTTCTGGTTCATCAATTGAAATGTTTAAGGAGAAATAAATTAATACTCTTATGATGAGGATATTAACTATATTTCTTAAAGGATACACAAAAATATTAAAAGACACATAATATGAATCGAATAGCTAGGTGGAAAATTATTTTTCTACTCCATTTGTTTCTTTTTAGTTGTTACATCGTGCTTTTCGAGAATTAATTTGACTAATTTTTCAAACTAAATTAGATTACACTAATTTGATATTTTAAAATAGAACTTTAGATATTCAAAAATTATACGAAAAAGTACTATAAATTACAATTTTTTTCATATTAATATGATAAAAAAATATATATCTTAAAATATTAATCAAAATTCATATTACTTAATTCTCAAATGAAAATTAGCAAAAACAAAAAAAAACAAAAGGATGGAGGGAGTATTAAGTAAGTCCTATTTTAATTCATTGGTCTCACCTTAAATTTCAAGAGGTTAGTTGTTTGATAAGCCAATAAAACAAGTATTAATAAATGCATATATTGTGGCTATTGAAACAAAGTTAATTAATGAAGCAACTAGTATGACAAATGATTATGGTTGTGAAAATTGAATAAAGTCAAAAATCTTTTCAATCAAAGTAGTGTTGAATACTGGAGGAAGTTGTTCAGATGATAAGTATTTTTCACTTTTAATTTGTAAAGTTGTCTCGATCATAACGCCACTGAAGCAATCGCTTAGGACTCTTAATTTTTTTCTAAAAATGTATATATATGTGATATTGTTAAAAGAATTTCATGCATTTATATGTTAAAAATATAATTGAATAAAAAATATGATATAGAGATCGTTTTAATAATTGAGAAATAAAATAGTGTTTAGTTAATTGTAGTATCATTTCTTATGTAGCTATCTATTTTGTTGCCTTATTTATATTATGACGGTTATCATAAATCAACATTATTATTCTTATATTTAATTTTTTAAGGAGAAAAAACATATATATACATTTTAAGGAAAATAATAATTCATATATTGTTAATAAGTCTTAAACGGTATATTCTTCCAAAAAAATTTAAAATTCCCCTTTTACTATTTTTATTATCTCATTATTGAATATTCTTAAATCTTTCAAATGGTCAAACTTTCTACATAATAGAAAATCTATTATTATGTGTTTATAAAAAGATTAAATTTATTTTTGGTATCTTCTTCAATTTTCAAGCAGTAAAATTAATCAACACTGCTTTAATATCGCTATATTAACTTATTCAGTGCAACACTATTTCAAATCATAATATAAACTTATCAAAAAATTTAGTCAGATTTTATTATTCTGCCTCTGTTTATATGTTGTTCATTGAAAATTTATATTATTTATATTCTAACTTCATAATGTCCGTACGTATTCACCTCATTTGTAAGATTACAATTAGTATGTTATAATTATTCAATTTAAATATGAGGTCACTCTATGAAGTTTGGGTTTAGGCCCCCAAACTTGTTGAGACAACCTGTTAATTCGAAACTTGTGAGTTCGATTCACCAAAAAAGTAAAAGGTAGGAGCTCTTGCGGAGGATTTTTAAAAAAAAAAAAGAAAGATAGCCCCAAGCCCTTCGACTAGAGGGCGGAGAGATATTATATACTCCCTTTATTTTAAAAAGAATAACCTTGTCTGACTTCACATAGAGTTTAAGAATTTATTTTTTTTAATTTTATGTTTTAAATTAAAGTTATATCAAATGTATCAAAATACTTTTTAATCTTGTAGCCTTAAATATGTCAGGTGAAAAATTAAGATCATTCTTTTTTTAAACGAAGAAAATATTAATTAAATAGGCTGGAATGGTGGAGAATGAATATTGTTTATCAGCTTATAGAAGTTGTATCTTTTTAATCTCAAATGTACTGTTGAACAATTAAAAGGAGAATTTTCATCTTTTATTGTAATATTTTCTCTAGACGGCTACTTTGAGTAGCTTAGGGACGTCATGTCTGCTTCAGTTGCTTGAAACAGGTATGTGACTATAATATATTTGCTTAATTTTACGATCACTATTAAAGTGTCTATTTAATTTTACTGTGTCATTTCTGCTAATTATTATTTAATTATTTCTTCGTCTACCCTAACTATGAAATTACAATAACATATATGCTTAATTCTCCGGTGTCTATTAAAGTATCTATTTGATTTTACTATGCTATTTCTATTGATTATTATTTAAAGATTTTTTTCATCTACTTCAACTATGAAATTACAATATTACCCGTAATAAATTATTTTCCTGTGTAAGAATAATGTATATTAGTTAAAAAATACTTAAAAATATTATAAATTTAAATAGTTAAAAAAATTGAAATTATTGACTCTCCAAATTTTATCTAGATCACAAAAATTAAAAAAAGAAAAATAACATATATTGGGCTCGTGCAATGCACGATCTTGGCCACTAGTAATCTATCTATATATAATAGGAGAAGCAAAAAGTGTCACGTGTCAGCACGACAATTAATCTTTAGTTTTTACTTTAAATATTAATTAAATTAATTAAATAGTATTAATGGAATTATTTTATTATTTTATTGAAGAAAGACACATGTCATAAATCTATCTATATATAATAAGAGAAGCAGAAAGTGTCACGTGTCAGCACCACAATTAATCTTTAGTTTTTACTTTTAAATATTAATTAAATTAATTAAATAATATTAATGGAGTTATTTTATTATTTTATTGAAGAAAGACACATGTCATAAACTAAATGACAAATGTCAACATGTACAAAAAATTCTAATATTCTAAAATTTGCAGATTTTTTAAATATCATATTTTAAAAAAATTAACTTATTAAATATAAAAAAAAATTAAAAAAAAACAACGTTAACAACAAAGTCATTTTCAGACAACTTTGTTTATGCAAAATATTATATTTTAATCATTATTAGTTTTACAAGTTCTTTTATATATTTTATATCAGTGAATACGGTAATGAAATAAAAATTAGTTTCATAGCTTCCATTTCCCGTTCACTACAAAAATAGTCCTATAATCAATAGAAAATTATGTTGATAACCTTTTATTTTATCAGTATTTATGTTAAACTAAATAAAAAATAAAAAAATTATAAAATAAATTATTACAATTATTCTAAATAATTATGACAAATTTAAATATTTTATATCTATTTATTATTTATATGGGGTAAAAAGCTCTAATAGTGTATGATTATTAAAAAAACTTATTCTAATTAGTATCCTTATTGGTTGAGAACCCAATTTGTTTTCCATTACTTTCTTTTTTAATAATTTTTATCATTAAAATATACATGAATTTTTTAATAGTAAAATTATAAAATAAAAAAAATTGAGAAGTAATTACACTATTTTTATTTTATTTTTTTGAAATTTTCAGATAAGGATATGAACAACAGTTAGTTGAAGTAACTTCCCGTAAATTTATGCCAACATGCTCTCACAATTCTCTGTTTTTTCTCTACACTTTCGGGTTATTTTTAAAAAGTTAGCAACTCCCTCTTCTTTCAAATAAAAAAAATACCTCTCTCTTCTTCCTTTGGTCATTTAGTCTTTTTCTTTATATATATAACATTTTACTAATTATTTGCAGGGCAGGATGGAAGGATCAATGTTATGTTGATATGAATTGAAGTAATGAGTAAAGTAACGTTTAATAGTTGATAAGGTAATCTCTTTTTATAATCTTAAAAAGTTAAATGTTTATTAGTTTAGAAAACAAGATAGTGATGTTTCACATACAACTGAATAGATTTTTGCTATTGGGTTATTTATTAATCATTCGTCTGTATAAATTTATAAAAGTGATAGTATATTTTTTTCTTTTATACTGGTTGAATAACATCCTTTTATAATGATTGAATAAATTACAAAAAAAATAATTTTTAAACACTTAATTTTATGTCAAAATAATAAAAATAAGTCATTTGAAAATTGATAGTTCTAACTTATTACTTTTGACTTATACACTAAAACTCAAAACTCAATCCATATTGATTGTACGTTGTTGCAAAGTATATATCTTTATATTTATTGCATTTTCTTTCACAATCGGTATTTCTTTTGGTTTAAAAGATAGCTATGCCTCTTATATAAGTGTTCATTTTTTATTATTTATTTTTCCATAATTATAGTAATATGAGATTTTGGACTAATCCAAATCAACTTCTAATCACTCGAGTTTTTCTTTTAATTTTTTAAAAAAGTATATTAAAAATTAGTTGTGCTTTTGTTCAAAGTTAAACAAAATCATGTCACACATTCAAAAGAATCTAATTTTTTTTTAAAAAAATAAATCTTACGACTTCTTAATCTTTGTAATAATATTTTTTAATTATCCATATTCTATATCTATATAACAAAAGATAGAAAAAAACAATATCGATGGCCAAGTTTCATCACCATAAAATGCTAAACTTTTATAAAAAAAAGTTGTCATTTCACGAAAAAATATATTCATTTAAATTATTTTTTACTACATTTACTTCCTCCCACATTTGTAAATTACTTTTAAGTTTTGACAAATAATCAGAAAATATTTTTTTTAAAAATTAGGAAAGAAAAAAAATTATCAATTCACATATATTTTAAGATTACTTTTTACAGTTAACAACTCCCTCCCATGTTCTCATCCATTTAATTGTGTCAACTGCTATCTAAACCATAATATAATCTACCTCATAATGAAGGCGGACAAATCCTATATATAAAAATTCAAGCAATTTTTAGTCCTGGTAGATGAGAGATGTGCAACCAAATTGAGAGAATGAGAACGTGAATAGTTTATCTTATAAACATTGTTTTCAAAAAAAAAAAATCTTATAATATTTCTGAATTTGTTCTATGTTATATGATTGTATTTAAAGTAAGTTGAATGATAATATTTTCAAAATTAATAAATATAACAATGAATGCAATGGTAAATTTTATTCTTATCTAATATCTCTAAAGAAAAATACGTTTATAAAATTTGCTTAAAGTATAATTGCACAATGATCATAAATTTATTGTATAAAATTTACTAAAATAGTTTAGCAAAACAATAAGAGAATTTTGAAAAAAAAAAACTAAATTAAAAATATCTTGGCAACAACATGAGGAAAACATTTTATAATATATAACTTAAACACTTTCGAAAACATAATTATCTATTTTATCTTATTTTGTTTATATATTACAACAATAAATGCATTATATATTGAAATCTTTTCTCTTTTCAGACAATATTTTTATATATGTATTTTACATAAATATAATTAATACAATTGTACATAAAAACTTTTATGTAGACATTGACCGAACTCATTAATTGACAGATTATGTAATTTTTTTATTGTGAAGTTTGGCTAATATGATTTTTCTGATGACAGTTTTGAAATTTTATTTTAATATAATAGAGATGTCTTAATTTTATGATATACTTTTCATTTTGATAATTTAATCATGATATTCTAAAATACCTTGGGAATGTACTATGCTTAGGCTTCACATAATTATATTTTGATTAACCAAATATATAGATCATCATTAAATTACTTAGAAATATTTGTTGTATGACTAATGTTTATGAAGGAAGTGTTTGATATGATCAATGTCTTTAATTTTTATTTATGAACACTACTTTTTAATTTTATAGACTCAAAAGTTTTCGCGCATCGCGCGAGTACGAATACTAGTATTATATAATACAAAAGAAGCAAGTAATTCGTGAAATACATGAAAGGTAATTTGGTCATTTCACTGAGCGGAGTACACACATTAAGCACATTTGACTATTACTCTTTTAGCTTCATATTTGTGAAAAAATTGCACATCTTTCCACAGTTTCCCAAGCAATCTCCAACATTTGCACCACCTGCCCAAAGTCAAAATTTCATAATAAAGAAGGGAAAAAAAATGTAAATAAAGATAAAATTAAGAATGGAGAAATATCAAACATGATTTCGTACCTAAAGTTTGATTTTGAAATCTCCAATTAAGGACATAAGAATACTTATCTCCTTGGAATAATCTTTGGTGGTAAAGTTAATGATTACTCTCCCTGTCCCAATTTAAGTTTCTTATAACCAAATATGAAGTTTTAAGGAATAAAAGTCAGACTTTTAAATCTTGTGATATGTAGAGTATTGAAATTGAAAAACTTACTAAATTTATAAAAAGACATTCACTATTAGAAACAAGATTTATTTCCACCAGTATGAAATTTATACAGAACATGATTTTTCTACTCATTTTCTTCTGAACCAACTCACTGAAAAAAATGCATGGTGGAAAACAAATTCTCACTGAAATAGTGAGAAACGTCTTAAAATTTTTCCATATGAAAACAATTCTACTTTTTCTTTTCTCATGAATTCAATCAAAACATCTGAAGCAATAGCCACTAACTATTTTTCGGTGAAAAATTGAGTAACTTTTTAGTATTGACGTTTTTAAGAGTTGAAACGGAAACAACCCCCTCCCTAAAAAACAAAGAAGAAAAAATACGACACTCAAATTGGAACAGAGGGAAATTATATAGGTAATAATTAACTCGCCAAAAATTCCCTTAATATCATAAATTTAAAAAAAAAAAGTTTACTTACCAAAGCTAAGAGGGAGGCAAATCATCAAGAAACAAGCACCTTTGCAAAAACCCTCAAAATCATCAGGAGTAGTAGAAGTGCAATTCTTCAAACAGTTGGAGTAACATTGATGAGTTTTATCACTACTTTTGTGAAGAAGAAAACAATCATTGTAGCATCCTCCCCAACAACTATAAATCTTTGTTGGTGACACAACTTCATCTTCCATTTTCACTAATGGAGACATCAAAATCCATACAATTATTATCATCATAAACATCCAATTAATTCTAACACATCCCATCATCTCTAGCTTTTTGTGTTTTTTTCCATTAGGAATAACAGGTATATAATGTGCCTAGGGAGTTACAAAATGTAACTAAATTTTGCAACATTTGTCAGTGTTAAGTTACTAACTTTCTTGTTCACATAAAACTACTTGTCCCGTTTCACTTCCTAGCTGTAAAACTCCCCTAGTTTCAATTTGAATAAAATGGATATGTTTGACTGGATATAATGAAATATATTAAAATATCTTTAAATTTATGATCTTAAATATATTATATGAAAGACGAAGGGAGGACAATTTTTTTTTTCATTTTTAACCCCAACATTAATTATTTAAGACTAAGCATCAACTAATATAGATATTGTGGTTAAATAATTATGTAAATCATTATTTTTAAGGGATGTGCAAAGTTCAAATTTGACAAGTAAAATTGAATCAAAAGAGTTTATATTAAGAAAAAATATTACTTCCCCCATTTCATTTTTTTAAATTTTAACTTGGCTCAAAGTTACGTGTAATATAAATGAAATATGTTGAATGTATCAAAATATCATTTAATCTTGTACACTTAAATTAAAACAGAGGGAGTTGTAGACAATAAAATTTCTGTCAAGAAGAAATAATAATCAAAAAAGAAAAATATTGCAAAAATTGTAGTGCTTTATTTCAATATATGAGTATTACATTCTCTATGAATCCTCTAATTTATCTTTTCGAATATAATTCAGGGAATTTTGAGCTTGAGCTTGAATTTGGTGGATTTGATCTTAATTTGAGAATTTGATGATTTTAATCTCAATTTATACTTGAATTTAAGGGACTTTGAGCTTGTTCTTGAATTGGGTGGTCTTGATAGTATCTTGAACTTGACTGCTTGAACTTACAGCTTGTTGAGAAATTTGTGATGTTTGATCCACGAGTTATTCCTGGCTTCTTATTGGAATTCTGGTGAATTGTTTGGATTATGAGGATCCCTATTGATAGTTGTAGAATGAAAGAGTTGTGGCTTGTTATAAAGATATGCTTCCTTCGGCTAATCAGGTTTAAGTAACATGACGATATTTGATTGAAACATGTCACTTGTACACATGTGTCACGTTTTGATTGAAGCGTGACATGATCATATTGTTTTCTTTGTTTGACTTGGGATGCCACGTTATTTGACATGTGGCATCAAATTGGGACTCAAAAATGAGATGGTATATTAAGCTTAGTAAAGTGGGCTCATCATTTATGGCCCAAATCAATGGACTAGCCCAATAGAAACCAACATTGCAAAGTATTTATTATATTCAAAGGGTATTACTATATCATTTACTAATTCTTAATTCTTGTGCCAAATCAATAAGGGACAAGTAAAGATGGATGGGGGGAGTAATTTTCAGCCATACAAATATTTAAGATTATTTTAGATCATTAGTTTCAAAAGTATTTTTTTTTAAATTTCGTGCAAAGTCAAATAGTGACTCATAAAATAGAACGGAGGTAGTACATATACTCTTCCCATCGTTATATATTACTTGACTCATGTTGATTTGACACATTCATTAAAAATGCTTTTATTTAGGAGTGTAATTTACTAAACTAATGTTATTAATGATTCCTCGAAACTCTAAGTTTGTATTTTTAGTATAGGAGTCAAGTAATACGAAAGGTAGGAAATAAAGTGAAAGTTTATTTTTAAAGTATTGAAAAAGTAAAAAGAAAAAAAATTAAAAAAAAGGGGGGTAACCAGGAGGAGCATACTTTCCACATTTGGACATTGGGATTTGAAATGGCTTTGCGTGTTGTCCATTCTACGTAATAGTTGTCTCTTGTTTTTACTTTCTTTGGCTTCATGCACTAACCTTTTTCCTCATTGTTTCTGTTAGTTGGCTGGTGGCAAGCAAAATTTGCTTTAGGCTTAATATGAAAAATACTTTGATTTATTTATTACATCACTTGAAAAACAATTGCAATTTTCTTTTTGTGTTAATTGTATATTATAATTCAATGTATACTTTATTATATAAATAATCTGCATAGATGTATACACATCTATGATACATCATTATACATAATTTGTTCACGATTATATACTATTTATACAATATTGATACATTATATATACATATTGGCACATTATATATACATAGAACTATTTTGTTGAAAATAATTTTTGTTGCCTATACATATTAGTAAGTAACTCAATTTTTTTATTATGATATAACATGGGTGTAAAAATATTATTACTAGCATAATAGAGAAGTAAAACAGACCATATTTCTACTTGAGACAATTTCATTGTGTTATCTACCAACTACCACAACCACTTGGGATGTTTTATGAAGCATTTGTCTACCTAAGATTTGGCATCAGTAATAAAAATGAGCTAAAATCTTTAAGTTTTTGAGCTCTTTTCCTATTAGTATGATCTCAAGGTTTAAGATGGTATAGGCCTAACAAGTTTTTTTTTTTTTTTTTGCTTCAACTCATTTCAAGTCTTGTTTATGGTGTTATTCCTTAAAAAAAAAAGATGAATTTCAAGACCTTAGTGGTGGAGCTATAGGCACATTATTCTTTTTGGAAAATACAAATTAATCTCCTATCATTATTCTAACAAAAGTATTCATTTATTTGTTTGAGTTGAGCATATTAACAATGAGCAAGAAATAGAGATATTTTTTCATGCCGTGATGACTAAATTGATGTGAAAGACACTATCACTTGCAAAATATAGTTACAATAAAGATATGTGATATCTTGTCCCTGCCTCAAAATTGGCTTGATGAAAATACTCTGCGTACCACAAGATTGATGATTGTTTTCTAGAAGAAGTCCAACATAGAAAGTGATCTCCTTCCTAAGTTGCACGGACTCTTCACTTTCAGTATCGTATTTGTGTCTAATTCTCAAAAAAATATACTATTTTTGTCGAATTAAACACGCACCCGCCAACACTTTTGAAGAGTCCGAGCAACATAGCCTACTTTCACATTTATATAGATGAAATTTGTTAAAGGTGCTCATGTAATTTCGACATTCTATTCATACGAGATACAAACTTTTATAAGAGTATATTCACAAGCTCAATCTCCATAAATCCTTACAAGATAAATGCACTTTAATAATGCATTTTTATTATAAGTTATCATATGATTCATTTTTCTCCTTGAACCTGATTATAAGATTCCCACTTTCCGTGTTGAATTTTTCTCATATATTACTCAAAAAAATTAGCTTCAATTTTACCCTTCTCGATATATTTTAGATTCTTCTTTTTTTCTAGGCATTAGTCTATGAATATACAAAATTATCACAACATCTAACACAATCAATAATAACGATGCATGTACCATAAATTAATATGATCTCATAATTCTATGCTTTTTTAATGAATTTGAATTTATTATTATTATTATTATTATTTTACATCTACCGATAATATTGTTGTGTAATAATCCTAAAGATTATTTTGGCATTTTTGACAAAGTTACCATTTTACTCCTCCCGCTAGCGGCCTTGAGTCATGTTTAATTGATTTTAAAAGTTGAGATTTTTGCTAAAGATAGGATTTTTGAAGATTAAGTTGCCTAATTTTGAAATTTTGAGTCATCTGGAGATTCGAGTCTCGAAACGAAATTTGGTCAATTCCATCAGTTTTGAAATATAGAAATTGATCTAGAAGAGTTGTCGGAATCAGATTTGGAGTTGTTATGAGGATTTTAGGTCTAAAGTTGAAAATTGAGTTAAAGTTTGACTTTGGTTAATGTTTTGAGTTCACTACTCAGATTGGATTTCTGATGGTTCCTTTGATTTGGGGAGGTGATTTTAGTACTAGAATGAGCTTTGTCTAACGTTTAGCGTTTTGATATTTCAAGTGGCCTAAGTTAGTCTAGTTGCACCTTATCGGATTTCGGCTGAAAAAGACCTCAGATTCAATTTTCAACGATCCCATTGAGTCCTGAATGTCGATTTTAGTAAGGTTGCATGTATGATTTATGTGTATAGAGTTTTGAATGAATCTCGAGGGTTGATTCTGAGCTTTTGAAATTGTTGAATTTTCTATGTATCTGGTGTTGTAGTAAGTCTCGCTTTAGCGAGGGCCTAGTCGCTAAAGCGAGAGGGGGCTCAGTATAGCGAGCCTTCGCTAAAGCGACCATGCTTCACTTTAGCAAAGCCCACACTTTTTGCGGGTGTCATTTTAACAACACTCTGTCGCTTTAGCGATATTAGAGGACTCGTTTTCAGTCCCTAGTCATGCATTTTAGGTATTTTCTCCATTTTAAAACTTTGAGAGCTTGACTTGGATGATTTCTACTTGATTTTTCAAAGGATTTTCACTGAAAAAAGTATTTTTCAACCTCCATCTTCATTACCCATTAATTATTTCTTGATTTTAACATCAAATTTGGAGTTTTTAATTGAGAAAATGGGAACTTTTCGTGGATTTGGATTCTTCACAAAAATGGTGATGATCTCATTTTAACTCCATTTTCGAATTGATTTTCACTAACGGATTCTTGATTATGAAAGGAATAGTTTCATCTAAAAGTTTTCAGATTTTGGCCTCAATTTTCCCGTATTGAATTTTTAGAAGATTTTGCTCTTTTTCCTGAATTGCTTGATTTTGGTGTCATTAGCTTTGAATTGTGATCTCAATTCATTTTTGAGTAGATTATGGTGCTTCAGATTCGATTCGGAAGAGGAAGACACTCTTGTAGGATTGATTGTTTGAGTAATTCGAGGCAAGTGGATTCTAAATTTTGTTGATTTTAATTGAACTTGGTATCTTCCTTTCTTTGTGTATATTTTGAGAATTAGTGAATATGATTGGATAATACGGATGTTGATGTGATAACATGTATAAATTTACTCTTGAATTGATGTGTGTTTTTTATGATAATGTCCCTTAAGTTGATAATGTGAGTTGAGTTTGTAATACCGATTGTTGAAATGTAAAAATTGTTCATATAGATTCAATTGTTGAGCTTTGACTCATGTTATATGGAAAGAACTATTGAAGTACTTTATATGTGATATTAAGCTTGTTGTATACTTTAGCCATTGTTGAAATAAATACTTGAGAAATGTGGAATCAATGAGGAGTAGTCCTAAGCTATGATGATAAAGAGGTTGTTGAAAACTTGAGTTATGATACGATGTGATTAATATGTGATGTTTTAATGATGATACAAGCGTTGAAAGAACTATGAAATTGAATATTTGATTGTTGAATAAATGACTTATGTGGACATCTTGCATATTCTCATGCTTATAAAAGTATTTATCGTGTTGTGGCGACATATATTTGTTTGATGTCCCATTGATGATGAAAAGTCGAAGAAAAATGGTTCCAGCTAGAAAAGAAAGAAAATAATGAGAAAAAAAGGGCCGAGGAAAAATGGTTCCACCTAAAAAAAGAAAAGAAAAGAAAAATCTGAAAAGAAATGATTTCGGCTAGATATGAAAGTTAAATGCCAAAGAGAAATGGTTTCGGGGGATACATGGTCCATGTGTGGCCCCCATGAATTTCAATTTGATTATATCACCACACGTGTGTTGCACGTGTATTCCTACTCTTGAAAATTATATAACTATTAAATTGTATCCATGCTATATTTTACCAAACTTTTATATATGAAAAGACAGTATAATTTTAGGTTTATTTCTTTATAATCTAAATGATTAGTTAATGTATAAGACCGACTTACCAAATATAGATTCATAAATACTACTTTAACTAAGTGACTGCCTTAAATATTTTATTTCTTGGTTGTAGGCTATGAAATGAAGAATGATGAATGTTCAAAAATAAGTAAATAAAATTAATGACGGTTCAAAAACAAGCAACCAAAATTGAGAGAGATAAATCACAAAGTCATTTAATTCTTAAAATATTCAAAAATATGTACATGGACATTTGTTCTGGGGTTTAGCTGTCCATTTTGTTGACACGTTGTATCCATCAAAGAAATCTTGTAAGTGATAATTTAGGGAGTGTTAAATATGGACGTAATAAAGCAAAACCATACTTCACAACTGATGTGAATTGGTTGAACTTCTCTATTTGTCCAGATTGTGAGTGTTGGATGTATGTTGTTATCAATACCAGCCTAATCTTTACGGAGATTGATTCAATGTACTTTTTGACATTGTCACCTATTGACACTTTTTGTTGTTTGCTGCTTCGAAAGAAACTTAGACACATTGTTCTCTATCACAATCTTTAAGCCTTAAATCTTCTCTATTAAAAAGGATGAATAATTTAATAATTATTGTTACTATATTTTCATTAATCTAATATTGTTTATGTTGCGAGAAGATGTCATTGGATTGATTTGCGTTTGTAAGTAAAATGTAATTTTCTTTCACTAAATGGTCCAAAATTAAATATTCATTAGGAAACCTAAAAATTCATTGCTTTACATCTGAACCCAAAAAGCTTTTCAATCACCCTGAGGAGCAAAACACACACATAATTGGATTGTCTGAATTCAGGCTAGTCATGCCATAATTTTTTGTGTGTGTTTGGAAAGAAAATCACATCCTAAAGAAGCCATCAATACACCAAAAATAATCTTTAGCAGTAATTAATTAATGATAATAGTTTAATTGTGCCTAAATATATTCTTTTAGAGGAAGTGAATGCATTGTATAAATGTCCCTAAGGCCTATAGCGACACTAGATCTAATGATAATTAATTAATGTCGGTAAACATTTCATCATTAATGCACTGTAATACCCCTACTTCATTCCACCTAGTCTGAGTAATTGCCCAGGAGAAGTTGAGAAAAATGACTTAGAAAGTCACTGGACGAAACCACGAAGGGTCATCTACAGCCCGTAGAGTAATCTACGACTCGTAGATGGGACCTCATAGTTACCCATATGACTTAATTTTTTTTAAAGTTTGAGGCCCATGTACGAGTCCTTCTATGGATCGTGCTTCAACCCATGAGTCGTAGAATGAGTTTTGTGATTTGATGTTTCAAAAAATCAACTTTCTAGATCTTGAACCATGATTAACATAACGACCCATCATCCTTTTCATAACCCATAGAAAGTGGGTCATAGAACCTAATCCAGTAACTCAAATTTTGCATACTCCGAACTATGAGGGGCCTTTTATGACCCATGAATGAATTCACGACCCGTGGATGGGGTTTCGTGATTCCATTCGGTAGTTTTAAGAGGGGTATTTTCACCTTTTTCTATCCCTTTTAATTAAAACCTATTATGTTTTGGACATCTTATTAGTATCCTAAGTGTATTATCCCTCATTCTACACTTATAAATCTTAAGAGCATCGAGGAGGGAGAAAGTTAGAGTTCTGAACGCGTGATTAAAGATTTCTCAATAATTGACTGTTCTTCAAAATTTCAGGTATGTAAGGCTTCCTAAAATGTTGGATTAAGTTCGTCTATGCGCCCATTCATACACCCGATTGAACTAAGACATAGTGATTGAGTATAAAATCTCATAGTCCTAAATTTTGAGTTATTTTTATGAAGTGTCGAGTTTTCAAAAGCATATTTATAAATAAACTGATGAGTTGCATGCTGATTTTACGAAGTTAGGGTATTAACTTATGATCGGCATTATGAACCCTAAATTGCATCATTCCATGTAATCCTAGTTGCATTGACTGAGTTGAGATCATGATTTTGATTATCTGAGTTGAGTAACTTGAGTATGATGGAGCATGAGGAGCATATTACTTGTTCGTACATATAAATATAATGGAAATCTTATGTGTTTTATGTGATGAGCATGACTAAGTGAAGTCTAATGATCGTTTGAGTTTGAATTTGAGTATTTATTGCATGCATGATTGATGATCTTGATAGGTTGAACTATTTAGTGATTGAGTTAAGTTTGATTGGAGAAATATAATGATATGAGATTGAGTTGATTTACATGATCATATTTTAATTTTGGGAGGAGTATTGAGCATCGATATGAAAGCGAGTATATAACTACTCTAACTCATAAACTACGTGACCTGTTAGGATAGTTGCACCATTAATTCGGGTATCTCATGTCCCAAAATGATAGACATTTACTTAGGATCCAAGAGAGGTTTGATCGTCCCTTACCTTGACAAGTATTGGATAGGCATGACAATATCGTCTCCTTCGTTGTGCATCAAAGAACTAAAGGTGGTGGAATTGGATGTCAATTAAGAGAAACTCCCAAGAAACACTTGATGGAGCATATAATATTTTAAACTGGATTGCATAACATTGAGTCTATTTTCAAAGCATACATTTCTCTTAAACTGCATATCTATTGATTGAGTCGTGGATTATTGAGTTGATTGCTAAGTCGAGTTGACTGATTTGAGTTTGAACCTTAATTGTTTCTTATCCATTTTACATACCAGTATATTCATGTATTGATGTTCATTTGGGTCTGCATCGTTATTGATACAGATATAAATGACAGAGGCCTTCAACAAGTGTATCATTAAATTCCAGAGTCTTGCTTTTAGATTTGATGAGCCCTCCTTACTATTTGAAGGAACCCTTTTATCTCTTATAGAATATTTTTTTATTTCCTTTCGACTGGGGTAGCCATTGTCTATCATGGTACCATCTAAATAGTTCAGATACATATTTTATAGACTAGTTTGGGATTATTAATTTGGATATTGTCTGACTAGTTTCCTTTCTACTAGTCTTGATTTGTTTTGAGTTAGACTACTGATCTTTAATTATTAATAGTCTTTTCTTGAGTATTTTCTTTTGTTGTTGAGTATGATGTGATGATGAGGCCATGTGATTTTCTTGGATAATCAACAATGGTTCTTCAAGTCCCGACCATGCCAAGGGTACCCTCCCTGTACGTGAAAAACTTGGTATCATAGCAAAGAGTTCAAGTATCCTAGGGAGTCTATAAAGTTGTGTCTAGTAAAGTCTTATTTATGGATATGTTATGCATCACACTTTATAAGCATGAGGCTATGAAACATTAGAAATTGTTACACTTCTTTTGTATTCTGAGTTCATGTGATAAAGTTTAACTCTACTAAAGTATTCACCTGATTCGTGCATTATGCATTTGCAGATCATGCCTCCTAAGCATACTACCACCCAAAGGTATGCCTCAACCTCCAACATTAAAAATCCCCCGACAGAAGTGTCTACTCAATCTGGGACAAGAGGACAAGATTGACCTGCTAGAGCTATTGAAGTTCCTCAAACGCCTACTGCTCTGCCAACTCCTATTTTAGAGGCTGAGTTTAGAGGAGTCATTACCATGCTCACCCAGCTTGTGTCCTCCCAGAGTGGTAACCAAACTTCACAGGCTCCTAGTTCTAGCTCCCATGAGACGATGGTTGCTACAAGGCTTAGGAATTTCTTGAGGATAAACCTACCAGTTTTCACGGGATCTAAGGTTGAGAAAGACCCTCATAACTTCATTGATGAGATGTGGAAAGTCCTAAAGGTCATGCATGCGACTGAAATTGAGAGAGTTGAACTTGCCTCCCACCAGCTTAACGATGTGGAGAATATTGGGTACAACTAACGGGAACAGGGTCAAGGTGAGGATGTTGAACCTGCTGAGTGGAGTGAATTTGAGAATGTCTTCCTTGATCACTTCTTTCCCTAGGAGTTAAGTGAGGCGAAGATTGAAGAGTTTGTGAACTTGAAGCAGGAAGGGTTGAGTGTCAATGAATACTACCTCAATTTCATCCAACTATCCAAGTATACTCCAGAGATAGTCTAGGACGTAAGGGCAAGAATGAAGAAGTTCATATCTGACTTGGGTAAACATGTGAAGAAAGAGTATAAGGCGACATTAATGATCCCAGGCATGGAAATTTCTAGGCTTATGGTTTATGCACAACAACTAAAAGAGGACAAGAAGAGGGATAAATAGGAGCATTTGAGCAAAAAGGCCAAGTCAGCTGGGCATGAGCCGAGCCAACCTAAGTAGAGTAAGGGAGATAAGTCCTACTTTCAAAAGAGATCTAATAGTTTTGTGCCATCTTCAGTCAGTGCGTCAGCTCCGAGTAACAAGTATGATCAGAAGTCCCAAGATCAGCAAAACTTCATAGCATAGGGTCCTCAGTCTCAGGCTAGTGGGACCCTTGGTTCGAAAGTGAAGCCACCTTGTAGAAAATATGGTAGGATATATTTGGAAGAGTGTAGAGAGAGAGGAAATGATTGTTATAAGTGTAGTTAGATGGGTCATTTCCAGAAGAAATATCCTATGTGGGGCAATAAGGCCCAGTCTTCTACTACAACACCACCAACCAAAGGTGATTAGAGAGGTGTTGCACCAGGGACATACAGTGGAACAAACCATCTGTATGTGATGGGGAACTGAAAGGACCAAGAGGCTGCACCAGATATTGTAATGGGTATGCTTTAAGTTTTTACTTTTGATTGTTATGCATTGTTTGATTTGTGTGCAACTCTATCATTTGTGATGCCATATGTGTCTAGTAGGTATGAGAGTCTTCCTAAGTTCTTTCTTGAGCCATTTTCTATTTCTACTCCTATTGGTGAGTCCATTCTAGCTGAAAAGGTATATAGAGATTATACAGTGTTTGTCTATCTATATACTTTGACAAACTTAATTGAGTTAGAGATGATTGACTTTGATGTGATTCTTGTCATGAACTGGCATCATGCTTGTTATACCTCTATCAGTTGTAGAACCTGGACAGTCAAATTTTAGTTTTCGAATAAGCTTGTTATAGAGTGGAAGGGTATTTCTGCAGTGCCAAAGGGTAAGTTTATATCCTACCTTAAGGCCAAAAAGTTAATCTCTAGGGGATGTATCTATCACCTCATGCAGTTAGTTTGATGGTGTTGAGTCTCCTACCCTTGAGTTAGATTCGATTGTGAATGAGTTTTTTGAGGTCTTTCCTGACGATTTGCTTGGAGTCCCTCCTAATAGGGAGATCAATTTTGGGATAGATGTCCTCCCAGATATGCAACCTATCTCTATTCTGCCATATAGAATGACCCCCACTGAGTTGAAGGAGTTGAAAGAATAGTTGAGAGATATTTTGGAGAATTACATCAAGTGTCTCACCATGAGGCGCTCTTGTCCTATTTGTATAAAAGGCGGAGGTTCTCTCCAAATACATATTGACTACCACCAGTCGAATAAGGTGATAATCAAGAATAAGTATCTCCTTCCAAGAATCAATAACTTATTTGACCAACTTCAGGTTGCCACTATTTTTTCCAAGATAGACCTTAAATTAGGCTATCAGCAGTTAAAAGTGAGAGAATGTGACATCTCAAAGATAGCTTTTCGAACTCGATATTGTCACTTTGAGTTTTTGGTAATGTCCTTTGGTTGACAAATGCACCTACAACCTTCATGGACTTGATGAACAAAATATTTACCTTGATATGTTCGTGATTGTGTTTATTGATGATATTTTAACATGTTCCATAGATAAGGAGGAACATGCTAATCACCTCAGGATTGCTCTATAGACACTCAAGAATAATGAGTTGTATGCTAAGTTTTCCAAGTACGAGTTTTGGTTCAGATGTGTGTCATGCCTAGGCCATGTAGTTTTGGGTGATGGTATACGAGTGGACACTCAAAAGATTAAGGCAGTTAAGAAATAGCCTAGACCAACCTCTTCGACTGACATAAAGAGCTTCTTGGGTTTCGCAGGGTACTATCGTAGATTTGTTAAAGGATTTTCTTCGCTATCCGCACCTTTGACTATGCTACTCAGAAAAAGGTCAAGTTTCAATGATATGATAAGTGTGAGAGGACTTTCCAAGAGTTAAAGACAAGGTTGACCACTGCCCCAATGTTGACCTTGTCCAAAGGAACTAATGAATTTGCCATTTATTGTGATGCCTCAAGAGTGGGATTAAGATGCGTATTGATGCAGAAGGGTAAAGTTATTGCTTATGCTTCCATGAAAAAGTGCATGAGAAGAATTATCCCAAGCATGACTTAGAATTTGCAGTGGTGGTGTTTTCTCTCAAGCTATGGCACCACTACTTATATGGAGCATATATTGATGTATTCACAATCCATAAAATCCTACAATATGTCTTTACCTACAAAGAGCTTAATTTGAGGCAAAGAAAATGGCTTGAATTGCTAGGACTATGACATGAACATCCTCTACCATCCAGGTAAAGCTAATGTAGTTGTTGATATTTTTAGTAGGTTATCCATGGGCAGTGCCTCTCATGTCGAAGAGTGGAAGAAAGAGATATCCAAAAAGGTTCACAGACTAGCACAATTGGGAGATCAATTGGATAAATATGGTGAAGGTGAAGGTGAAGTTCTTGTGCATAATGGGCCTGTATCATCTTTTGTAGTAGAGGTGAAGCAGCAATAAGACCAAAACTTTATCTTACTGCAATTGAAAATAGGTGTGCATAAGTAGAAGGTGATGACTTTCACCAAAGGGGAGATATAATATTGAGATATCAAGTCAAGTTGTGTGTCCCAGATGTTGATGGCATACACGAGAGAATCATGGCAGAAGCCCATAACTCTAGATATTCTATCCATCTAGGGTCTACTAAGATGTACCATGACTTGAGAGAAGTCTATAGGTGGAGCAGGATGAAAAGAGACATTTCCATGTTTGTTTCTAAGTGCCTGAATCGCCAACAAGTTAAATTTGAGCATCAAAGACCATGCAGAGTAGCTCAGAACTTTGAGATCTCAGAATGGAAGTGGAAGATAATATACATGGACTTTTTCACAGTCTTACCAAAATCCCGCAAACAACATGATTTAATTTGGGTGATAGTTGATAGGATGACAAAATCTGTGTATTTTTTGGCAATAAGGACGACTGACACCTCAGAAGATTATGCCCGATTATTCATGAAAGAGATTGTTAGATTGAATGGAGTTCCTTTGTCTATCGTCTCAAATAGAGGAGCTCAATTCACTGCTCAATTTTGGAGAAGGTGAACCTTAACACTGTTTTTCACCCCATACTGATGGCCAGGTAGAGCGCACTATTCAAACCTTGGAGAATATGTTGAGATCCTGCATCATTGATTTCAAAGGTAATTGGGATAATCATTTGCTCTAATTAAGTTCGCCTACAATAACAGTTTTCATTCGAGGATCCAGATGGCCCCATATGATGAGTTATATGGGAGGAGACGTAGATCACCAATTGAGTGGTTCGAGATAGGTGAGGCAGAGTTGATTGGATCAGACCTAGTTCACCAAGCTATAAAGAAGGTAAATATCATATTAGAGAGATTGTAGACTGCGTTGAGCTGACATAAATCCTATACTAATGTTAGAAGAAGAGACTTAGAGTTTGAGGTTAATGATTGTGTATATATCAAAGTGTCTCCTTTGAAGGGTATGATGTGATTTATGAAGAAACGAAAGTTGAGTCTGAGGTACATTGTTCCATACCAGATTGTAAAGAGGGTGGGCGGTGTAGCTTATGAGTTAGAGCTACCACCAGAGTTAGCGACCATCCATCCAGTCTTTCACATTTCCATGCTTAAGAAGTATTTGGGAGATTCATAGATAATTATGCATGTTGAGAGTATTGAAGTAAAGGACACCTTGAGCTATGAGGAGATATCTGTTAAGATCCATGATTGTCAAGTTCGCAAGTTGAGAAACAAATAAATTATATTTGTCAAGGTGTTATGGAGAAATCAATTTGTAGAAGAAGCTACTTGGTAAGTTGAAGAGAATATGAAAGTTAGGTACCCGCATTTATTCCTATCTACCGATGATGAGAGAGTTGATGGTAATAATTTATTCTTATTCGTTGAGTTCTCTTCTATTTTAAGTTTGAATGATGATAGCGTTCTAGAGTTCGATTAATGATTTATTTGGTTTGTTGATTGTTTACTTGCTTAATTACTTGATTGGTAAATTGCATGAGTGAATTGTGAACTGATTAATTGTTCTATGATAGGATTTGTGCCTTGATTTGGTTCCTAAATGGTTCTTCATTCGGGGAAGAATAATCCCAAGGGGGAGATTTTGTAATATCGCTACTTTATTCTACCTAGTCTGACTAAATACCTAGAAAAAGCTGAGGAAAATGACTTTAAAAAGTCACTGGAAAAACCACGAAGGATTATCTACGGCCCGTAAAATGATCTACGACTCGTAGATAGGACCTCATAATTGCCCATGTGACTTAGAAAATTTTCCTAAGTATGAGGCCCATGTACGAGTCCTTCTATGGACCATACTTCAATCCATGAGTCATAGAATGGATTTTGTGGGTAGATGTTTTGGAAAATCAACTTTATGGATCCTAAACCACGATTATCAGGATGGACAATCATCCTTTTCATGACTCGTAGAAAGTGGGTCATAGAACCCAATACAGTAACCCAAATTTTAGGCACTCCTAGCTACGAGGGGCCTTTTATTGCCCGTGAATGGATTCATGACCCATGTATGGGATTTCATGGTTCTATTCGGTAATTTTAATAGGAGTATTTTTGTCGTTTTCCATTCTTTTAAATTAAAACCTACGATATTTTGGACTTGTTTTGAACCCCTTATTAGTACCCTAAGTGTATTGTCCCTCATTCTACACTTAGAAATCTTGACAATATCGAGGAGAGAGAAAGCTAGGGTTCAAAACTCGTGATTAAAGATTTCTCAAGAGTTGATTGTTCTTCAAAATTTCAAACATGTAAGACTTCCAAAAGCGTTGGATTGAGTTCTTCCATTCACCCATTCATATACCTGATTAAATTGAGACATAAATGTTGAGTACAAAATCTTATAGTCCTAATTTTTGAGTAATTTTTATGATGTGTTGAGTTTTCAAAAGCATATTTATAAATAAATTGACGAGTTGCTTGTTAATTTCACGAAGTTAGAGTATTAACTTATTATTGATATTATGAACCCTAAATTGCATCATTCCATGTAATCCTGGTTGCATTGACTAAGTTGAGATCATGATTTTGATTATCTGAGTTGAGTAACTCGAGCGTGATGGAGCATGAGGAGCATATTATTTGTTCATACATATAAATATAATGGGCATATTATGTACTTTATATGATGAACATGATTGAGTAGAGTCTAAATGACTGTTTGAGTTTGATTATTGATTACATGCATGATTGATGATCTTTATTAGTTGAACTGTTGAGTGATTGAGTTGAGTTTGATTGGAGAAAATATAAAGAGATGAGATTGAGTTGATTGGCATGGGAATGTTTTAGTACTGGGGGAGTATTGAGCACCAATATAGAAGCGAGTAGATAACTACTCTAACTCATAAACTACATTGCTAGCGTAGGATAGTTGCACCGTTAATTCAGGTAACTCATGTCCCAAAAAGATGAACATTTACTTTAGATCCAAGAGAGGTTGGTCGTCCCTTCCCTTGGCAAGTATTGGACGGGCATGACAACGACGTCGCTTTCGTTATGCATCACTAAACTAAGGGTGGTGAAATTGGATATCGGTTAAGAGAAACTCCCAAGCAACACTTGATGGATCATATAATGGTTTAAATCGAGTTACATAACACTAGATCTATTTTCAAAGCATACCTTTCTCTTAAATTGCATATCTACTTAGTTGAGTCGTGGATTATTAAGTTGATTTCTGAGTCGATTTGACTGATTTGAGTTTGTTTCGTAATTGTTTATTAGCCATATTACATATCAGTATATTTCATGTACTAATGTACATTTTAATATGCATCGTTAGTGATGCAGATACATGTGATAGAGGCCTTCAGCAAGCGCATAATTGAAGTCCAGAGTCTTGTTTCCAGATTTGGTCAGCCCTCCTTGCTAATCGGATGAACCCTTTTATCTTTTATTGATTATTTTTATTTCCTTTCGCTGGGATAGTCATTGTCTGTTATGATATTATCTAGACAGTTCAGATAGAGGCTTCATAAACTAGATTTGGAATTGTTGATTTGGATAATATCTGACTAGTTTCTTTCTTACTAGTGTTGATTTGTTTTGAGTTAGATTACTAATCTTTAATTATTAATAGTCTTTTCTTGAGTAGTTTCTTCTTTTGTTGAGTATGATGTGACGATGTGGTCAGGTGATTCTCTTGGAGAATCAACAATGATTCTTCAAGTGTCGGTCACGCCAGGGGTACCCTCTCGGGGCGTGATATACACATATTAATTGTCGCTAAAAGTTATTTTTATTGTAGTGAAAAATGCTCTAATTAAGTGTGAGTGTATCAAATTATTTATACAAACTCCATTCAAAAAAAATGAGAAAATAGCTATAGTTTATGTAGATCTTAGGGAGTTAGCAATGTAGTATGTCTTATTTGCGTTCAAGAAGTGTTTCCATGTTTCTATATTTCTATTAAATAATGTTCCTGGAATCATTGTCCCCTTGTATTGATCAACAGGTGATGGCATAAGAATAATATACATGAAGGATAAGCTAAAGTGTCAATGTTATTACTTCTTCATCAATAAATATTATCATTATGAAAGTCCTTTTCATGTAACGCCCCGCAAGTTTGGAGGCCAAACCTAGGAAAGAGATGAAACTTTGACCACTGGCATGAATCCACGAGACCTAAGTGTGGGACATTGTTTACTTCATAGACCGTACAAAGATCTCATAGATTGAGTGTTTGGTTGGAGAGAAATTTAGGAGTATGGAAGAGGAGTATGAAAGGTCTTACGGGACATCAAGTTCTCCACGGATCGTATATAGGGTCATAGAAGGAGAGTGTCAGACATGAAGAATTTGGAGTTTTAGGGAAGTGATTTACGTGTTATGAAAATATTTAAGTGTGGGAAGACTCTACGAGTCTAACCACGACCCGTAAGTCAAGGTAAGGCACATAAGAAGGCTCCTAAATTTGGGCCCAATAAGATTAGTTTTCAGGAATTTCATGTGTCAGCAGATGGACAGGACCTACGGTTGTGGATCGACTTACGGACCGCAAATGAGATTTCATAAGTAAATCCGACAGTTTTTAATTAAGGACAGTTTGGTCAATTTTGTTCTTTATGTTCCTAAACCCTCATATCAATTTTGGGCTCAAAAAGGGCATAAATCAACCCAAAACACCTCATTCCTTTAACTATCTAAATTTTTCTAAGGCAAAGAGGGGGGCTCTTAAGAAAGTTCAAGAACAAGGCTAAGTTTTCCAAGATTTTACCTTCAAGCATACAAGTTTGTTTCTCTCTATAGTTCTTCAGCTGAGGTATGTGGGTTTGATTGTGGTGCTCTTCCATCCACAAATCTCAAGTTTCTCTATTTTACTTGGCCCCAAAGTTTATGCATGTTGTGAGGTTTTGTGGAATCACTTTAATCATGGAGTTTGTGATGCATTCCTAGTTATATAAAGTATATTAGTATCATGTTATGGTCTATTATGAATATTGAGTTGAAATTCATATTTATCCTAGTTAGGGTTTTACAAGAATCATGTTGGGTTAATTTGAATGGTTCTAAATGATTATATTCTAGTTTATGTATACATGATGTATATACGAATTTCATGATTTCAAGTCTTTGAGCATGAACCCCAAGTTTGGATATAAACTATGTGAAATAATGTTTTATAGAAGAAGGGAAGTCTCAATCCATGATATGTAAGAATATGAATGTTTTAATGTTAAAGGTTTTCAAGTATGAAGTTATCTTATGTTTATTAAGTTATAAAAATTTTGTTACTATGGGTCATGATTTAATTGATGATGTCATGAGATGAATTTAATAACTCTATATCCAAGAATGAAATATGATATGTACGATTGTGGTGCGTTGTCTAAGAATGGTTTGTAAGTTGATGGTTTTCAATATATTGATGCAGTGTCCTTCTGAGTTGCATGATTTAAAGTTCATATGCATGAAATTCACACAATTATCATATCAAAAGTTATGAAAGAGAGACAAAATCTCCAAAGATGAGGGTTCAATTATGAAGTTATGAAAGTTAAATTTATGATGTTTTGAATCCCTCAAACTTATGTTAAAGATAAATCCCGTTTTTAAAAAGAGGACAAGCCCTACATGTGGATCTTAAGTTAAGATGAGCTACTCCTATGTGTATATGATGTTAAAGGTATGCTTTTAAGTTTGTGATGATTATGATTATACATATGTTTCCAAACGTATTTCATGGGAATGACTTAACACCGAGTGAGGCATTGTGATGGGATTCGGTAAGATAATCCTAGTAGCAACCATTTGTCTCTTTAACTATGTGTCACCATAGGAGCCCTTGTAAGCTATGTTTAGGCTAGTAGATCCACGTAAGCCATAATGTTCCTCAAAGATGCAATTGCGATGTTACTAAAGTTTGGATATCTACCTTGGCAAGTAGATTCCCCTTCTCCCAATGGAAGGAGATCATTGGTCTTTTTCCAATAGAAGAAGTTCATTGGATTTTATGTAGTAGCTCACATGGTCTATGTCAGTTACGGTCTACTTCCACATACGTATAATATAAAGAAGTTATGTTTCATGCAAGTTTTCATTAAAGTATACTCATGCATATCATATTGAGCTTATATCATAGTGTATATGTTTTTGCGTCCTACTAAAATCTTTATAAAGTTAATTTTTTTATATTCAAATTATAATGGCTTATGGTATATTTTTACATTAAATTTTTCACATATGCTCATGTTCTTCTCAGGCCGCTAATTTGTCCTCTTATGATGATTTATGATGGTTCCCTCTCATGATGTCCGAAGATGTCTATTACTATGAAAAGTGTTTTAAAGTTCCTATGAATCATGATTTTACAAGTTCAAATGGTATTTCTCCTAAAGGTATATGATTAAGCATTCAAGTATGTGAAGTGACCTTCATTATATTACTAGTGTTTCTTTTATAATAAAATAGTCTTTTATGTAAAGTGATGCATTGTTCACCTAAGGATATTACTATTGAAATTGATTGTAACGACATATGATTTTCCTTATTCATTTATGCATCTTTCTAAGTTCTTTCTAAGGTTTCCTTTTTATGTTTAAATCATATTGGCTACTAGCAGTTCACGTATATGTACAATGTTATCATGAGAACTTTTATCATTGTTTCTATGTCATGCATCGCATACCTGCATACCTATACATTCAAATTACTGACACATACTTCTATGCCTACATGATTTAGCCATGTAGGAATCGGTGGTTCTTGATACCCTCCACGTGACTAGCATCAGAGTGGTGCAATGGCAATGGAAGTTGGTGAGTCCTCTAGTTTAGGGATGACATTCTAGTTTTCTTTCCATATCGATGTATTTTGATATTTTAGTTCCTAGTTGTATATTTATTTTGTTATGATTGTATTTGAGGGTGAGCTTGAACATGTATTAGCCCCCACCAAGTTTAAGTTAGAGGTATTATTGGACATAAAATTTAAAAAGACTAGGTGCTTTTTTACACCACCGCACAAATAATAATATGTATATTTATTTACTTAAGGAGAAACACTTATATAACTGAGTGTCCTGTACATACTTATTCGCAGCAAAATTTCAACTAAGAATTGATTTATCCTTTCCAATATATGATACTGTGTTAAATTTTAGGACAATGTGACAATGATAATGAGAGAATGACAGAGAAAGTGATAATGTAAGTATAAAAGAGAAGAGATTTTTAGCAGTTTGAATATTGTTTCAATGTTATACTTACACTGAACCAATAAAATAAAGTTATTCTCTTGGCAAGTAAGAATTGAGTAGTAATAAGTTTAGTGCTTTTGACGATAGTTCTCTTGACAAATGAAAACTAACAATTGAGTAGCAATAATTTTAATGCTATTGTGGCTGCAGCAAAGAACAAACATGTATCCTCTTCAAAAAATGTCAGAGTCTGCCATAGTCAACAGCTGAATTTTAGTTGCTACAAAATTAATTGTTTTACTCGTTGTTATAATTGGTTAAGATGTTGGATTCACCAAATATTTTTTAGAACATAGTACTATATATTTTTATCTAATAAAAATCAGAATGCCCTCAATTTATTTCATCTGTGGCTTCTAGGATACAAAAACTGTGGATATGCCTTGCACTTTGACCAAAGCAGAGCAAGTCTTTAAGAACAATAAAATTGTGAAGATGAAAGTAATATAGACAAGGAAATAAGTTAACATAAGCGGACATAAGATGGTAGCATAAGCAGGCATAAAATATTAGTTGATGGATGGGAAAACAATTTGCATTAGGTGTTTTAAAAAGAAGAAAGCAAGGAGTTGTGGCTATTTACAATTAGTTGAAATTGGTGGCTTTTCAAAAGGTGGAAAATAGAACTTGGAAGTGTGATGCTTGAAGGAGAAAGTGACTTTCATGCTAATGAGTTTGTAGAGTGCACTTTCACCAAAGTAGAGCAAGTCTTTAGGAATAATAAAATTGTGAAGATAAAAGTATTACAGACAAGGCAGTAAGTTAGCATAAGCGGACATAAAATACTAACATAAGAAGGTATAAAATGTTGGTTGATGGGTGAAAAATAATTTGTGATTGGGTGTTTTAAAAAGAAGAAAGCAAGGAGTTGTGGTTGTTTACGATTAGTTGGATGTTGGTGGTTGTTCAAAGGGCGGCAAATAGAACTTGGAAGTATGACGCTTGAAAGAGGAAGTGACTTTCATGCTAATGAGTTTGTTGCGTGCACTTTTATCAAAGCAGAGCAAGTCTTTAAGAACAATAAAATTGTGAAGATGAAAATTTTATAGACAAGGCAGTAAGTTAGCATAAGCGGACATAAGATGCTAGCATAAGCAGGCGTAAAAATGTTGGTTGATGGATAGAAAAATAATTTGCGATTAGGTGTTTTAAAAAGAAAAAAGCAAGGAGTTGTGGTTGTTTACGATTTAGTTGGATATTGGTGGCTATTCAAAGGGCGAAAAATAGAACTTGAAAGTGTGACGCTTGAAGGAGGAAGTGACTTTCATGCTAATGAGTTTGTAGTGTGCGCTGATGTAGGCTACTCGCATCACCCAAACAACAGAGTATTTTTGTATCTTATTTAATTTATGGAGACGTTGTGCATTGAAAGTTTAGTTTCACTCGTCATAGGTGTTGAATCTGGATGGTTAGAGATTAAGAATAGAAAGTGAATAGCAATATTAATAATAGGCGTTTATGTATATTACTAAAATTTGTACGAATCATTAAGTAGGTTATAGAAATGGTATAAACACAAAGATGGTGTGTTGTAAATTGTCCAAAGTTTAGCATCAACTTACAAGTTTTAATGGCAAACTGAATTCCAATATGATAGTTTATTTTGCCGGACAAATAACAATATTGCCCTAGGAAAATAGTGCAAGAAGATAATTCGAATTACAAAATGCAGATATAGGATTAAACAACGTAAAACATATAGTGGTGGAAGTAGAAGAAGCAAGACAGACCTGAGCACTATGTGCAGAAGTTTGATTTATATCAAACAAGTTTTTGCTTGATATAGATGCACTATGTGCAGAAGACCTATGCGCTATGTAGAAGAAGCAAACATACGTTTGCAACAAGTTTGTTCTGCGTTTCCAGATAAATAGAAAAAATTCAAAAGTTGCATTGGTTGAAAATAGGTGGAACTTGTCGCTGATATAGGAGAAAGTAGGCGTTTGTTCGCCATAGAGTTTGAAGTCTGGTATGTGTAGGTACGAGATATTTTAAGTGAGGGTATTTATGTAACTGAGGAATTATTTTTAAGTGAGGGGTATTTACGTAATTTAATTTTTATTTTTTGGAGTTCATGCTTTTAAGGTAGTATATATAAATATACATACACACATATACATACATGAAATTAAATGATTTCTCTTTCAGTTAACTGTTAACTATATAACTTAGAGGGTGTTTGGATGGACTTAAAAGTTAGTCAAATCTGTGTTTAAGCTGTTTTTAGCTTTTAGAAGTGTTTGGCAAATTTTAAAAAAAAATTAAAATGGTTTAAAATAAGTCAAAAGTTACAAGTTGGTTCCCCTCTACTTTTTTGTTTTTGCCTTAAAAATCATTTGTGTTTGACCAATAATTTTATCTTTTTATCTATAATGTTTGTTTATAATTTCTTTATTATTTTGCTCCTACTTTTTTTTCCTATTTTTTTCTTCCATTTTTTAGTTTTGCTCTTTATTTTTTTCTTCTTGCTCTTTTTTTCTTTAATTTTTTTCCTTCTTCCTGTTTTTTCTTTTCTTTTCTTATTTTTCTCGCTCTTTCTTTCTTTTTTTTTCTTCAAAATTATTTTCTCCTTTTATTTTTTTGTTATAAATTATTTATGATAAAAAAGAAATATATCAATTACTTATTATAAATATAATTTTAAAAAAACATCTCAAATATTTTATGTGTTTTTTCAAAATTATACATTTTATAAATTAAAAACAACTTAGTCATATAAATTAACTTATATAATCAATTTATATTGAAGTTGAATTACAATAAATTAATTCTAATTTAATTTAATTTAGAAATAAAAAATTAGAGTAATAATTAGCATTTTATAATGTGTAACAACTTAAGGATATTTCAGATATTTTGATTAAAAAAAGGTGTGTAATATTACTTATGTACCAAACACGGTAATAACATTGTTTTTCAGGTTAAACACTTTTATCCAAACACGTAACTATTTATTTTTAAAATAAGTTTCAGTAATTTAAAAAGTGTTTTTAAAATACCTTTTAAAATTCACCTTTCTCCAGTCAATCCAAACTGGCTCTTAATGTTCATAATATACAGAATCTAATACTCTTGATATATACTTGTTCGCAATAAATTTTCATAACGCAAAAAATTAACTGCAATCAAAATAAATAAAAGAAAAGATAATTTTATTGATGAATCTTTAATAAGTAAAAATTTTGTTGTTCTCTTGATTCTTCTCTCCTGACGTGTTTTCATAATTTGAGGGTCGGTAGTAGCATATTTTTCGAATGTAGGATGATATAGACCTCCTTGAGATATGTTTGATTTTCGGAAATATCGGCAACACTTCATTGTTTCAAGTCGATCTCTGAAAAGAACTCAGTTGATCACCTCTTCGAAGAGCTATGTAGTTGGTGTTGTAGCCTTTCTTCAATGCTTGCAGAATGTCCTCAGAAAATTATGTAACTCTTCTATTTATAGTTGTAGGAGATAAACAATCCAAATGTGGATGAACTCTTTTGCCCTCTTCTAATTGGTTCATGTAAGTCTTCAATCTTATCACAAATACTATGTGATAAGATTGATTTTTGATTGATTGTTGAACTTTGATTAGGATTTCCACATCATGAGAACACATGACATTCCCTAGTTGGTCTTGAACTTGACTGAGATGTCAAATCATTTTGACACGTGATATAATCTTAGGCCTCAAGATGAAATGGAGCTTGGACTTGAAATTACTAAAATTGACTTATTAATTTGTGAAGCCCAAATTAATTAATTCAATCCAAATGATCATGAATTTAAATTCATATTTTTGTATAAATTTAATCCAATTAAATTTATGTATCTACAGATGCCCCCTATTTCAAGACTTGTCAAAGTGTAGATTTGTTGAATTTTAATAACTAGGCTTAAAGTACCTGTAGACCCAACACTCTTATGTAGAAATAATTGTGACTCCTTTCTCATCAAAAGTGATTGCACGTTTCATATAAAATGATTGACATTTTATGTTGCACGTTTAAGAACACAATACTTTCATTGAAAAGTTTTTGTCTCTTTTTTTTATAATCAATTGAATATTTTTCGCTTAGCCTATAATTATCGCGTGAAATTACTCTTTAGCACTCTTAGATGTTAATGAGATAAGGACTAATCATCAAATGTGCTACGTTAGATTTTTATTCAAACTTGTAGCCCTTTAGCCTTTTAATCCACTAAATACCCTTTTAATTTACCAATTAGTGTTAGGATTAGGATTCTAGGTTCAACATTTCTTTACGGAAATAAATTCTTGAGCAGATTTCTTGTTGAAAGCAAATTGGATTCCTCCATTCGTAAGTTTATATAAAGACATCAAAGTCATATATAAAATACCATCAGTTTGTTGCATAAGAATAGGCTTGCGAGAACAAGAAAACTTCAGCTCTCCGCTGGTTGTATTAACTTTGCACAGACTTACAAAAAAATTCATATCTTGATTTTTGTAGATCAAAATAATGAGTGGTTTGTGGCATTGAACAAAAACTTGAAGGGCTACGTTTCATATGAAAATGATGATCAGATTATTCCTAAATTATCTCAGGTAATTTTTTGAAAACTACCTTTAAGTTCTGGTTTGCCGATAATTTTAGCTTTACACACTTCACTAAAATTATCATATCTTGACTTAGAAATATCAAAATTATGAGTGGTTTATGACGCGAGAAAGTAGACTCGAATGGCTAAGTCTCATGTAAAAATAATGAACAACTTATTTCTACATCATCTCTGATAATGTTTTGAAAACTATCTTTAAGCTCTGGTTTACTGGTAATTTCAGCTTTACTCGACTTCACAAAAATTATCATATCTTGACTTAGGAATATCAAAATTATGAGCGGTTTATGATGCTGGAAAGTAGACTCGAAGGGCTACGTCTCACATGGAAATAATGATCAAATTATTTCTTAATTATCTCAGGTAAATTTTTTAAAACTACCTTTGAATTCTGATTTGCTGGTTATTTTAGTTTTATGCGACTTCACGAAAATTGTCCTATTTTGACTTAGAAATATTGAGATCATGAGAGATTTATGATGCTGAAAAGTAGACTCAAAGATATATGTCTCATATAAAAATGACAATTCGATTATTCCTAAATTATATGAGGTGATTTTCTAAAGTTCATCATATAAAATTACAATATATTATTTTTACAGCCTTGTGCGACCTCACGAATTTCATATTTTTGTCAATCCTTTTTGGCGGGTCTTCAAATATAGAGAATAGTTGCATTTTTCTGAAAGCAAGATGAATTTTCATGATCTCAAGTCGTCTCATCCTCAACTTGAGATTTCAAACATGAAAATCTAAACTTAAGTAACTAGATAATAGTAATATGGAAATCCCTCTAAAACAAGAAGGTCTCACCAATCAGCTGAATGCAAATAAATCCTCAACAATATATATGTTGATGATTTCTAATACATGTTTCTGCATCATAAGGCGATGTAGTCCAAATGAACGTCAGTACGTGAAATGTACGAGTATGTAAAATGGCTGAATGAAACAGATATAGGTAGAATAACATAGGACAACATTAACTCAAAAATACTCAATCAGAATGTCAAATGTTTATCTAAAGTAAGAATAAAGAGTAGACAGTGACCAATCAATACCAATCCAATCTAACCCAATTTGAATCCAATCTAATCTTATCCAAATCAGAGTACTATCAAGAAGGAACTTTATGAGAGTTTCTCTTATCCGACAACAATCGCTTATGAGTTGATGATTGTACAACAATTCCATTGATATTGCCATAATCGTTCAGTACTTTCCAGGTAGAGAACAAATTGAACTAGTGATGGATTCGGTCAATAAAGTTCTCTATTATTTCAAGGACTTATGAAATCAAGAAGAAATGTCTGACTTAGAGGTTCTATCCTCACCTACGCTTGGCGACGTAGTTAATGAGTCGAGTTGAATTTACTCTCGCTCAATTCGGTGCTCGATACTCCTCTCAAGACACAATGCTCATAAAGAATCAAATCAATCAACTCAATCAGTGAGTCTCATAAGGACTCATATTAATCCATCAATTATATATCAATCAAGCCTTTTGACCTATCAACCATCAAATCAAATCAGTTCTCAATCATGTCTTTCAACAGTTCGGCCAATAAATCTCATCGACCTTTCAAGAATGAATTATACAATTATGCAGGAGGATAATAAATTAGATCAATCTTTAAAGTTCAATCAGGATGACTCTTAGGACCATCAAGCTCTATCAACATCATCACCATATAAGATAAGTTTAGACCAATCATTCAGGAAACTATCAGTTTGGATCAATCATTCAAGTTCAATTATGAGAACTCTCAGGACTATCATGTTCTATCAACCTATCACCATGCTCACATCACAATCATAATCATACTGTTAAGGCTCTAGACTCAATCGTAGGTTCATTCATGCAATCTTTTTATAAAGTAACATATAGGATTTCTGAAATAACTCATGAAAAGTATATAATCAGTAAAACCAAGTTTATGATGATCATCAACATATAAAAATACATAAAATATCTATAATTTATCAGAAAACATTCATGCAAACATGCATAGAGGTCAACACTTTTATAATCTCTCTATTACCATCAATAAGAGAATATGGAAGAACATTCCCATGTTTTAGTTTTACCTTACATACTTGAGAATCGAAGAACAATCGAATTTGAAAGAAATTTATCCAATCCTCTTGAACCCTAGCCTCCTCTTTTCTCCTTGACCCTAGTTCTTAAGATGAATTAGCATAAATGATTAAGAATTTATGGTTAGGAATTGATATAGGGTTGAAAATGACTTTAAAACGATATGATTTTAGTCTAGGATGGGTGGTGAGAAGACTAGAATGTCCTTACTTTGAAAACTGATCATCAAGTACTATTATGGGACAAGTCTGTGACGTGTACTTGTCGGGCTTCAGTTCAATTTTTTATGGAAAATTTAAAATGCGTTCAGAAATAATTTTTTCACAAAATAACATATAAATCGCATTGTCAAATACGTTTAATGTATAATTTTACATAAATTATTTTTCGATCAATTTTCTAATCCTGTAAAAATAATGAGACCTACTTTTAAGTGCAAGTCCGCAACCAATCTGCAACCAGTCGGCGATGCGGACTTGTCGCGCACTTTTCTGGAATTGCATCTTTGTCCCAAAAAATTATCTTTTGATTCGGTTCCTCTAAAAATTAACCAAGACCATTTTTTCACATAATTTTTTATGCTGATTGTATTTTTTATCTTGGATTTACCAAAAGAGTTTGGAAAGATGTGTTATGAAGTATTCTCTCATCTAGGGGTATTTTGATAATTTTATCAGGTGTTACATTTTGACACTTACCATCATATTCATCACCACAATGGTCTCCGCATGTGTAAGATTGGTGGAGAGAGAATGGTTAAATACTTTGACCTTGTAAGTGCACAAAGACTATTTCAGGATGTGAATATTCACCATCTTCACCACTTGGCCATGTTGTAGCCTAAAGAGTTATCTCTTGTAGATAGCGGCAACTTGTCTAGCTCTTGGAATGATTATTTCATTAGTCTTTGTTCAATTTATATTATCATTAGACATAATGATCGCCTCATTATTGAGCCTTATAGTCCTCATAGATTTAGTCATCAATTCGGATTCAACCAAGACTTATCTGGTAACTTGATCGAGTTACGATATAATGACATACTTCAAGAATTGATACGGTTTTGGGATTCCTATACTCACCTAGGTAACTCATCGACAGTTATCATTTCACTCCATCCTTATAGGCCTTTAATGACTTGCACATATGCAAATTGGTGGTTAGCTAGTCGAACAAATCTTGTTGGACAAAATAAAATCACCTTAAAGTATTCAAAGTGTGATAATACTCATAAATCATCTAAATTATGTCACTCTCTGACACAAGATCAAAATAAGTCCTCTTCTTTTTACTTTGTTGAGTCACAAGTAATTCAGTCATCTAAGTCTTCAACTTTAAAGGGTATGTCATTGCAAAATAGAAATGGAGCTAAGTCTCCTTCATCGACATAAAAAATATGTATCATTTCTTCCTTGGCATTGAAAAAAGTTTGCAAGAGAAAAGATTTTTTTATCTCATCTGAAAAAGCTACAAAGCAAAAATTAACCAAAATATTTTTCAAAGATCAGACTTCACTTATCCTTTCAGTTGCAGTTGTAGATGCAAATGGAGACACCAACTCAATGGAAGGTGAACCAGATCAGAACGAGCATTGGAATCGCAAAAGCAAGAAAGTAAAAGATCAAGATGGTAAGTTTAATGACCTAGGCATGATCAACATAGCCAATGAAATATTTTTTCAATTCTCCTAGCTCTATCATGTCATTTATGAACTCGCAGAACAAGTACAATCATTTTTCTCCCTTTTTCTTTTTTAATGGCTAACCTCATTTATTTATTTATTTATCTCTTTATTAACCTTTTTTTTTTGTTCTTTTTTTGAAGTAGGGTATCAAAGGTGTGTCCATTGACACGCTTAGTAGCATCTTTGATGATGATGTACTACTAGCCCAAGTTGTCTCGATATATTTTTCTCTTCATCCTTCAAAATCTTTGGAGAATGAAGTAGAATTTGCTACTCCTAATTTTAAACCACAAGAGATGATATCATCAACCAAAATGCAGTATATTTCCAAGATGTGGGGTGCCTTGTGTGAATGGGTGACAAAATTCTCCCTTAATTCTCGAGATAACTTTTCGAAGTTAAAAGATGGTGTTAACTTGATGGAGACTTCTTCAATTCTCTCCTTAAGAACTTTGACGACAATCCATTAAACTTTATTCTTCTCTTTTGAATTGGCATCAATTGAATAAGCTAATGTGAGTTTTTCCATATTTGTTTTCCAAGATTCTAAGTAAAATTTTGCATCTGTAAAATATAACTCAGGCTCAGTAAAAGGATTAATGTCTACCTCAATTTTGAGTATTTTTCCATCTTTTACATACTTCATGCACTGATGTAAAGTAGATGGTACCACTCCATTTTCATGAACTCAAGGACGTCCAAGCAACAAGTTATATGACATTTTGGCATCTATAACATTAATCAATGTATTCAATTTTCATGTCACCAATGGATAACTCTATGTGAATCATTCTTATGGCACGTTGTTCACCTTGATTGAAACCTTGGATCATTAAGTTACTTTTGAATAATTCATCAATGGTTACTCCGAGTCACTTCAACACTAGTTTTGACATGATGTTAATTGTTAAGCCTCCATCTATTAATATATGATTGAAATGTTGTTTTTAAATAGCTCCCACAACAAACAAAGGTTTATTATGTGGCTTAGAACCCAACAATAAGTCATCATCAATGAAGGTAATTGCAGCAAACATGGGATGACTTTTTCGTTAGCATGACGTTCTCGTTCTATCATTGGATTAAGTCCATCTTCATTTTTCTTTGTTTTGTCACTGCTAGAAATCGCATGTGCTGAACTAATTTCACTGCCTTGCAAGAACTTTTCAGGAAAGAATTTGTGTAGTGTAATCAACTTTCGAACCTTCTACGATGAAGGACCATTGATCTTCTTGCTAGTACGAGATCAGATATTTTGAATATTTGTACTTGCTTCACATCGTTCTTCACAATTCTCTGGTTGGGCAATCGTATCTTTAGAACTTCTTGTTTCCTTTGCTTTTTGTGAGAAATCAAAGTCCAACCATCACTTAAACTATCTTTAGAGTTGTTATCTACCTTTAGTGATCTTTCAAGAGTCTGTTATAGAAAATCAACTCTAATGGGAGTAAACTATCAAATTGTCAAAAAGTAGTGTTTGGCATGGTACGCAACTTTGAACACTTCATATGGTCGGCTACTACACTAGCATTATTTTCTCTTGCTATTTCATCCATGTCAATGATGAATTTTTCTTATCTTACCAGCATTAGAATTTCTCCTTCTAGATGAAATATTTTTATATCAGATGACTAATGATGCAGTGAAACTTGCAATACTTAGGATCACTAACTTTATTAACTTCCTCGAGCCTCTTTGATTCAGAAAGCTCAATAACTTTCTCAGCTAGCAATTCATTGAGAATCATAGGCACGTCTGAGTCATAAAATGGATAAACCTTTGCCTCTACCTCATTTAAGGTTAGACGGAGTTTCTCCTCCCTTGGATATTGACTCAGAGTTTCTTCTTCCTTCAATTTCGCTTGGTTGTGACCTTTACAGAAGTCGCCTTCACTGTCATAGATGTTTTAGTTTGAACCTTGGAGGTCGTACCTTTCTTGAACTTCTTCTTTTCTTTAGTCAGCTCAACAAAAGGAGATGCCTTCCCATGACGCGCAATGCTCAACTCCATGTCATTTGCTCACATAGCAAGTTCTTCAAAAGTTCATGGTTTAATCCCTTGTAGGATGTACAACAGACCCCAATGCATTCCTTGAATACATATTTGTACCGCTGATATTTCAGAAAGGCAATGTTTATAGTCCAAACTCAATGTTCTTCAATGATTGATGTAATCCATAACAGGCTCATCTTTTCTCTCCTTAGTGTTGATCAATTCTATCATGCTTACAGTTCGTCGAGTGTTATAGAAATGATTAAGAAATTCTTTTTTAAAATTGCCCCCAACCATCAATGGACTCATGCTTTAGGTCGATATACCAGTCAAATGTGTTTTCTTTCAACGAATGAACAAATTATTTTACCAAAGGGTTATCATGCGTTCCAACATTATTACAAGTTTTAACAAAGTAGGCGATGTGTTGCCTCAGATTTTCTTTGCTATCAAATTGTTACAACTTTGGTGGTTGATATTTCATTGGCATGAGTAAACAGTCAATCATTTTGGCTTAGAGTAGTACAACAAACTTTGTGGTGCTCCACCATATTGAGCTCTGATGATGTTTGATATCATAAATTGCAATTGTTGAACAAATAATGTCGTAACTGAAGCAAATTATTTTTCCTTTTAAAATTTGGACTTAGCGAGTGACTCATTAACATCTTTATTTTGTGGGGAAAATTCAGGTGGACAAGTGGGGAAATGTCTTAACTCTCCAGATGTGAAGGCCGGCATCTTATTCATAAGCTGAGCGATTGGAAAATCTTCATTCTCAATAGACTTCTTCAAAGCCTCAATGGTTTGTTCCATCATTGCAAATTTCTCATCTAGGTCAGTTGCATCAGTCATAAATGTGTTGACTTTTGTTGGACTCAGAGAGTCCGCGAACCCTCTGATTCACCTAAGTTGAAGCCAGTATGAGAGAGTTCATCAAATAATATAGACGCAAGGTTAACCCTAGGGGTTGGAGTTTCAACTTTCATTTGAGATTTTCTCTCTTTCCCTAACTCCAAGGAAGTGAAGTATTCATATCCATTCAAACCACTAGTTTTGAACTTGTGTCGAGTGACGGGGACCAGCATGACTAAGCTCAACAGATGTAGCAGTAGTAGAGTCCTTGCATGAAGCATCATTAAATTTTTTTGAAGTCCATTACAGCAGTTGAATTTGATTTGCAGGAAGAAGAGATGAAAAGCATAATCGATCCCACTACACGTGCCAAATTTGTTCGCAACAAATTTTCGTAACGCAGAAAATTAACTGCAATCAACATAAATAAAAGAATAATTTTATTGATGAATCTTTAATGAGTAAAATTTCATTGTTCTCTTGATTCTTCTCTCTTGACGTGTTTTCGTAATTCAAAGGTCGGTAGTAGTGTATTTTTTTAATGTAGGATGATGTAGACCTCCTTGAGATGCGTTTGATCTCCAAGAATGTTGGTAGCACTTTGTCGTTTCAAGTCGATCTCCGAGAAGAATTTGGTTGACCACCTCTTTGAAGAGTTATGTAGTTGGTGTTGTAGCTTTTCTCCAATGCTTGCAGAATGTTCTCAGAAAATTATGTAACCCTCCTACTTATAATTATAGGAGGGAAGCAGTCCAAATGTGGATGAACTCTTTTGTCTTCTTCTGATTGGTTCATGTAAGTCATCAAGTTTATCACAAATATTATGTGATAAGAATGTTTTTTGATGGGTTGTTGAACTTTGACCAAGATTATCACATCATGAGAACACATGACATTCCCTTGTTGATCTTGAACTTGACTGAGATGCTAAGTCATCTTGACACATGGCATAATCTTAGGTCTCAATGTGAAATGGAGCTTGGACTTGAAATGAATAAACTTGACTAAGATGCCAAGTCATCTTGACACGTGGCATAATCTTAGGTCTTAAGGCGAAATGGAGCTTGGATTTGAAATTAATAAAATTGACTGATTAATTTGTGAAGCTCAAATTAATTAATTCAATCCAAATGATCATAAATTTAATTCACTAAAATTTATATGTCTACCCTACTAACATTTTAAATTCGTAATATATTCTCATCTCATAATTTAATTTTAAAGTACAATAAATTTACTTTTAACAACTCTAAACAATATCATTAATTTTCAGCCGATGCAATCTGTTGAAATTGGACGTGTCATTAATATGCTTTTCATTAAAAAATTGCTAAATTTCCAATTGGACTGAGGTTGCGTGAAATTTTAGGTGAAACATGAAGACCAAACAAAATAAACCGTGCAACTAATATTGTACTTGAAATTAATTTCTCATGACATTGCATGCATGAGTTTGAGATTTTCATGGTATATAATACTCACTCCATCCTATTTTAATTATTATATTACATTTTTTAAAAAGTTAATTTGACTAATTTTTAAAACTAAATTGAATTAATTTTGATATTTTATAATAAAAATTTAAATATTCAAAAATTATAAGAAAATATTATTCGTTGTAATTTTTTTTCATATTAATATGATAAAAAAAAAATATTTTAATATATTTGTCAAAGTTTATATAATTTAACTCTAAACATAGAAACTATGCCAACTAGAATGGGACGAAAGGAGTACTTTTTTTTTCGTCCATTTTTACTTGTCCAAAATGTTGATTTGACATACTATTAAATGATAATAAATGAAACAATGATTGGTATGAATATTTTGAAAAATATTTATAATTAAATAATAAAGGTATATTGAGACTTAATTAAGTGGTGAATATCTTTTGATTTTTCAAATTGAACTAATGCACTCTCCATTCATTTTTACTTGTCACACCTATTAATAAAACAATGATTGACATGATTATTTTACTGCACATCCCTATAAATTGATTTGTTTAGTATTAGGCCTTTGAAAATGATTTGGGAATAAGTAATGCTTATAAGGGTTAAACATGACAAAAAAATTATTATCTTTTTTTATATGCTAAAAATAAAAATTTATATTTGGAATAGTAAATAATAAATGAGTCCTTTAATTTGGCCTCAATTGACACTTATGCCCTCCAATTTTGGGTATGCATGAATAGGCACTTGAACTTATATAAAATTGAACAAGTAGACACATGCGTCTCACGTAACATAATGACCACTTAAACTTGTATAAAATTGAACAAGTAAACACATGTGTCTCACGTAACATAACATGTGTAGGTAGCCACATAGATGTGATTGTCACATAAAACATTCTTATTTTATATGTTTACTTATATACCATAAAGTTGAAGGACACCAATGACAATTGATGCTAAGTTATTACGTTAATATATTAGGAACAAAAAAGTAAAAAGCAATTGTCCTCAAAACTATGAACGTGTCAAAAAGCTGGTTCCCCATTGAAAATGGAAATTAAATGCAAGAGGCCATGCAATAATTAAATACCCAATGAATAAATAGACACCAAATTAGTTGGGACTTTTCACTTATAGTACATATATACTGCACCCTTCCCAACCATAACACATCACACTCAAAAAGAATATATTGAAAGTTATTGGCAATGGAGAGAATTACTAGGATTTTTGTTAGTGTTTTGATAATCATGTTGATTGTAGTGGGAAATGAAATGTCTACTGTCACTGGAGATAGCCCATATGCTTGTTGGGGTGGATGTTATAACAAATGTATATTATTGAGCATGAGATCAAGGGCACCTGCAGGAAGTAATCCTTGTTATGTGCAGTGTGTAAGCAAGTGTATTCCTACTTCTTCTACTGAATACCAGGATTATTGCAGCATTGGATGTTCCTTGGAGCTCTGTATTCCTACTAGATTTGGTATAACCTATTTTTCTTTTGTCTCCTTTTTCTGATTTTCTATCTAGTGTTTGATACGGTCCGTTTTAAGGTTCAACTTGTGTTGAAAAGTCTCACTTACCATCCTCACCCCACCGCGGTCGTTATAATTCACCTATTTTTGCACATTGGTTAATAGGAGCGAGTTGAGGGGTTTGTTTCGAACTCTCATTCAACGGAAAATTATATTATTTATACATGGTTAAAATTTATTTTTTTATGTGTATATATAAATGTTTAACTCCCTTTGACTTCTTTTTTGAGTTTACTTCTTCATATTTGAATCTTTTAATGAAAATCTTGACTCTGCCATTACTGATTAAAAAGTACGTATGAATTGTTGTCTAGTTATATGATTTTGGATCATTCTTATACCTTATAGTTCTAGCCTTTTTTTTTTAGGATGAGCTAAGTTTAATACTCATTTTAAAGTTGCATTTAGTCAATTTTTTAATTGGTACGAATGACGCAAATATATATATAGTCCTAATGGACCATTTTTTAATGTGAAGAATATAATAATGTTTAATTAATTAATGAAAAAGAAATGACATGTCATTGTTTTGGGATCCATCCATGCATTAGGGTTATGATTATAATTTGATTGTGACCCCCTTTTTAATATCCTTGTCTTTCTTTTTATTGCATATTTTGTTCAAGAATCACATATTAGTATTTAATTATTGTTTTTGCAGTTGCTGGTGCAGATCTGGATGCATGCTTTGGAAATTGTGGAAATACTTGTAGGGTTTAAGCTTAGGAATATTTATTTCCACTAGTCTTTTTATATTTTAAAGTAAACGTATTTTAAAAAATAAGCTGCTCTTTAATTTGGGTGTGTAACGGAAAAAATACATAGCTGTATTTTGACGGAATGGCATTTATGTTCATCTAATCCTCTTTGACTTGGAGACAAGCTAAGTGACAAATTAAAGATTTAAATGTGCATGGTAGGTTTAGTGTTGAGACACTTTATTAATTAATGTTTGGGTAAAATGAAGTCGAAATATTTTAACATCTTTTATGAATTAGAATTAGAACTAGAACCAGGTCATTTGTGATATAAATTTCATTAAAATGGCCTTCATCATTAAGAAATATTAATAATGTTTTTGAGCATTAAACAAAAAGTAGAAAGATGTGTTTCAAAAGTGGTCTACATATGAATTGTTGGACTTCAAATTTTTAATTCTTCAAAATTTAAATGATTCAAGTACACTTTTATTATACTAGGTAATACAACCGTTAAATTATTGAATTTTGGTCTCCAAAAGTGATTTGATTGCCAAATTTCATTTTTTTTTTTCTAATAATACTTATCCACTACATTAAAAATAGAGGTCCAACAATATCTGTTCACTTTATAAAATCAAGAGATAATTTTACATTTAGAGTGTGTTTGGTATGGAGGAAAACATTTTCATGTTTGATTGATTTAAATGTTTTGAAAAATATTTTTCAAATCAACTCATTGCCCTCCAATTTAAGAAAAATAATTTTCTTTCAAAAATTAAGGAAAACATTTTCCAAAACTCTCATTTAATCTCAAATTGATTTTTTTTATTTCATCCCTATCATGACCCCAACCTCCTGGTCCATAAAAAAAATTTAAATTTGTTTTTGAAAAATATTTCAAATTTTGAACATTTTAATTTTTCACTCCACCCCATCCCCCTTACCCCATACAAAAAAAAATTAATTTTTTTACTCCACCCCCAAGCCTCCCAACCCCCCACTCCCACCTTGGTTCCCACCCCCTATGCCCAGCCTCCCCCACATACAAAAAAAAAATTAAAAAATATTTCAAATTTTTACTCCACCCCGCCCCCACTCCCCACTCCGACCCACCCCCAAAAAAATAAATTTTAAAAATATTTCAAATTATGAAATATTTTCATATCAGAAACTATTTTTCTAAAAAAATATTTTCTACTCTTTAACTAAAAATAAAAGATATTTTCTAAAAATATTTTTTCATTTACTAACCAAACAATAGAAAATATTTTTCAAAAAATATTTTCCACTCTCCGACCAAACATGAAAAAATGAGTTAGAAATCAACTTATTTTTCAGGAAAATATTTTCCTCCATACCAAACACAACCTTAGTTTCTAATTTATCCTTATTGATAATTATAATCATTTTCTTATTAGAGTATATTTTTTAAGATATTGTATTTATTATATTTAAACGATAATTTGATAAAATTATCCCTATCATTTTTAATGCTTCTTCATCCATTTGTCAAATTAATAATAGACAAGAATTTGGACGGAGGAGTAGTAACAAATCAAAGATCAAGTTGTTCGAAGCGAGATTCTTAATTAAAGACCAAATTGGCTAAACTATTAATTACAAAATTAAGCTCCCTAATATGTTTAACAGAGACCCCTCAATTTATGTCCAAGAGATGATGGACAATTGCGTAGTCACATATAATTTGGGATGGTCAATTTCACTTAGTATCAAACGAGTTACGTGATGTTTTACTCTTTTTTTTTATTTTTTTAGAGATGAATTTGTTCTCTTTGGACCAAAATAGAAAATACAAACTAAAGTTGTGTTTTGTATATTTTGATGTCAAAAGAGGATGTACAAATCAAAGTAGTGTTTGTATAACTATTTCCCAAAGAGGAAGTACACATTTAAGTTGTGTTTTGTAAGTTAGATTTTGTTGTTTAAAAGGTGAACAATTATTGCTTGTCCCTCTCTTTTTTCCTTAATTATTTTGTCTCTTTTTTTATCTTCTTCTAATTATTTTGTCCCTCAAAGTTCAATTTAGATGTTAAACTTCTCCCAAGAATTCGAGGCACTTCCTATCTGCTTTAAATAGCTCACTATCTTTTTGTCCCAAAATTATTGTCACTTTAAAATTTTAATATTAAAATTGAAGGTGAAAAAATCAATCTAGCTATCTTTATCAAATATATGTAACTTAATATCTTGTCAAGTATTTATTATTTTCTTAACAAGCGTGAAAAAAATAATGGAGATTGTGAAAAAAATAATGCATATAAGGTACTTTTCAATCCTTTTTTTGTTCCACAAGTGTTTTTTTCTTTTCTTTTTAGGCTTTGTTTTAATATAAGGACATTTTACCCTCACTCTATTTTTAAAAATAAATACATAAATAAATTGTGTCATGACTATTTTGTGGAAATTTGGATGGACTTATTATTTTAGCTTTTGACTTTTCAGTGTTTTTTAAGTTTTGAAAATGTTTGAATAACACAAAAAAAAATATTTTTATACACTTTCTTAAAGCTGAAAAAGTATTTAAAAAAAGAGTCAAAGGTTGGAGGTTCTCAACTTATGACTATTGATAGTATCAACTGTGTATTATTTTCTTTCGTAGATGCAAATGCTATATCTTAATTGTGTATTTTACTTTTCGTGGGCCAAATTAGTTTTTTTTAGGGGAAATTACATATATATATATAAAAAAGTAAAAAAATTACAAAAGAAGTAGCTCATATTTTATTTACATAAAAGATAGCCCCAAATCAGTGAAACTATACATGATTATACAATGTAGTTATAGAAAGTATACACTTCTATACAATATATATTACTTATACATGAGTTATACATTAAAGATATATTGTGATACACCAATATACACTGACTATACTTGCCTATACAATGAGGGTTGAATGCCCAAAATTGTAACAAATAGACAAAGGTCAGCCGGATGACTACTTTTCATAGTTAAAAAAAATAGATTATTTTTTGTATAAATAAATTTTCTCAATGACTTGTGGGTGTAATTATCCTTTTATATATATATATATATAAAAGATTAGAGCTTTATTATATGTATAGCCAAATTAAAATGAAATCTTGAAATTTTAAAATGAAGAAAACAAAAATGTTTGTAAGGACAAAAGAGGGAGGGGGGGGGGGGGCATAGTAAAGCAAATATGTGATATGTATTTATTATGCATAATTATAATTTAAAATAATTATAATTCGTAACTATAATTAAGATTTTATAGTAAATTTCTCTTTCTTCTCTTCCTCCCTTGCTTTTCTCTCTCTCTTGCTCAACTCTTTCTGCCCTCTCTCGTTCTCCTCTTCATCTTTCCCCATAATACAAGTACAAATATAACAATCAATAGTACCAATTCAAACACAAAATCACATGGTAATAGTACACCAGACAACATATAAGTATAAATATAATTTGTTATGAAATACAACATTGATATAATTGTATTTATTGATATAATTATTGATCAAATGTACAAATCAATTGTGTCTCTCTCAACTGTCTTCTTTCTCTCCATATCTCGCTCACCACTCTCCTTCTAGCATGTAGCTACAAATCGTAATTAAGCAAATTATAACTATAAATCTCTACTTAAATTTAAACTATAGTCATTTTTAAAAAATTCTGAAAAGATTCTATAATTTTGAACCAAGTATCTCAACTTTAAAACACATGGGAGAAGAAGTCCATTAGCTTATTTGCTGAGTAATGGATAAATATTAGGGAAAACTACACAAAATAGACTCAATGTGAAATTATTTACTCAAATTGGACCCAACTCTTACTATAAACCCTTTTACCTTACTTTTTTCTTTTTTATTTCGCCCATAATGTCAGCACAATGTTAACATGATGTCAGCATGATTGCTGTGAAATAATCCTCTATGATATTCTGACAGTAGATACCCTATTGGTATCATATAAGATTGTGTTTTTTTTAAGAAATAAATAAGAAACAATTTAAAAATGATTAAACTCTAAATTAGTTGAAAATATATTATTTGTGATACTCTATCGGTATATTGATGTCTGGAGCTTTAAGTCTTTGTGATACTCCATGATATATTGATACTTTATCAATATCATATAGTTTTGAGCTCTTTCTTTTAAGAAATAGAACAATTAAGAGAAAATTATTAAAGTCTATACTTATTTATTAAACTTTAAATTAGTAGAAAATATATTCTTGTGATACTTTGTCAGTATATTGATACCATATCGGTATCATATATGACTGAATATAATTCTCTGAGATACTCTGTCGGTATATTGATGTCTGGAGCTTTAAGTCTTTGTGATACTCCATGATATATTGATACTTTATCAATATCATATAGT
>JBCEWC010000179.1:0-72361 GCA_038996855.1 Solanum aculeatissimum
CCCCCCCCCCCCCCCCCCCCCCCCCCCCCCCCCCCCCCCCCCCCCCCCCCCCCCCCCCCCCCCCCCCCCCAAAAATATACTAAAATCTATACATCTCACCATTTATCTAATTGCATGCAATAAAACATTGTGTTTATTAAATAGTATAAAACTACTGAAAATTCTTATTCACCTATGATGCACTCTAGTGTGACTTCCTTCCTCCCTTTTGGGGGGGAAAAAAAACTGCCGTTTTTCGGCCTCATACATATTTAATGAGTTTGATTACTTACTTCTTTCTTCATTTTAATATAAATAAAATATTTGACATTTCTTTTAATACAAATATTTTTTGAAAATTATATTAATTATTTTTGTACAATTATCCTTCTCTAGTTTAATTAGCTTTTTATTTACCTACCTTGGATTTTAAGAAAAGTTTGGAAAGAAGTTGTTTACAATATATTTTAAAGTGGTGAAAAATAAATTATAATCGTAAATAAAATATTAAAAAAATATAATTTTATTGATAAATATTGTGGGTATAAATATGTTTTTTCTTGATTTGTCTATTCTCGGATTTCTCTATGATTTGAGGGACGTTGATGGCATATTTCTCAAATGTTGGATGATTTTGGTCTCTTTGAGCTATAATTTATCTCTTTATAAATATCCCAGAGTTCATGAATATTTGAAATGCCTCTTTAAGGGAATATAATACCCTTTATATAGGCATAAGTCATGATTTAGGGTAGAGTAACCTCCAAGAAACTACTGGAATCTAATACGTATAGTAGAGTTTCATAAAATTTTAATGTTCATAAATGTCTCCTACTTCAAGGCTTGTTGGAGTGTACACTTGATAAAACTCAAAGACAAGGTTGAAGTACTCATTTTTTCACTTATGCTGTTTGTGGCTTCAAATTTGCATGAGAATATGAAGAAAAATAATTTAATTGATAAATATTATGGGTAGAAATGTGTTCTTCCCTTGATTCTTCTCTCCTTAAATTTCTCCATGATTCGAGGATCGTTAGTGACTTTTTTTCTCGAACGTAGAATGATTTTGACCTTTTTAAGTCATATCTTGATCTCTTTATAAATATCCCCAAAATTCATGAGATATTTGAGTTACCTCTTTAAGAAATTATAATACTCTTTATATAGGCATAAACTAGGGTTTAAGGTAGAGTAGCCTCCAAGAAATATAACTAGAATCAAACACGTCTTGTAGAAGAAAATGTTGGAAAATCATATGCGCAGCGGAAGTAAAATAACATCTGAACTCTCTCAATACTTGGGTGGGCAAGCACCCCTGTTTATAAAGAATCTTTTCAAATCCAAAAGGAAGAAGGAAGCCCATTTTTCTTGAAAAATAAGAAAACTAATATGTGTCCTTCTTTTATTAGAAATAAGATTCTGAGTTATAGTTAAATATGGTCACTGTAGGGACCACAAAATTAATTACTCAGGGCTCCGATCCCTATTATGGAAATAATTCAAATAATTAATTTGAAATTATTCTTACCATAATAAATTACAAACCATTCCACTAAAAATTCATAATTGTACTCTTCTATTTATATTTCAAAATTTCTCATTAAACACTTATGTAATTCTCCATGTTAAAATTACAGATACTAATCAATAAATTAAATTACTAACATATTTAATTTAAAGAATAATTTTCTTTAGAGCACTGCTTAACTTATATCATGTGTCGGATTCATAAATCCACTTGCAAGGTTTGACACGATAAAAACTTATAAACTTCTCAAATAAAAGGCATATCATCAATCTCTATATCGAGACGTGGATTCAGTCAACTAACTTATTATTTCACCAATATATATTATTATCATCCAATCTACCGGGCATATTGACCCATTTCAGAATCTTACCTTTTATTAATTAAAATGATAAATAATATATACAAATCATAATAGTTACATCAGGATTGCGAATATAAGTACATTTAACAGTTTAGAGAATATGTCTTTATCAGTCATTCTAAAAAAACTATCTCTATTCAATCCCGTTCAATACATACAATATGCACTAGCACAAGAAGTTGGAACTATACCGTTCTCATAATCAAGATAAATCATATATAATCTTGTGTTACAATCATACCGATGACTTGTCCAATTTTCATCTTAGATTGTGAACGAAAAACTTTATACTTATAAGAACCGATGATTTAATTCTCCACTAAATCATCTACTATACAAGTAGATGTACACATAAATGATTTTATGATCTATTAAAACTTTTATTGAAATTGAATAAACAATTATTCTATAATAAATATTATATCTAAATTCATGATTAATATTATATATTTCATGATTAATAGTATATATCCCAACAATCTCCACTTAGACTTTTAACCATCACAATTGTTATAATATACTATAGTTAAATACATGATTAATAGAATATACCCTAACAATCTCTCACTTAGATGTTCAAACTTGGAAATCGTTAGAATACTATGTCTAAATCTAAGATTAATAATATATACTCTAACGGAAAAAATTGATATTGACAAATGATTCTTTAATTATTATTATTATATATTCTTATGAGGTGTGTCAAAAAAATCATTTATTTTGAAATAAACGGAGTACTACCTAAAGGATTGATTAATTAATTAAGTTCTTAAAATGTTGAGTTATAATATGCTTAGTTGGTACTCCCTCCCTTAAAAATTAAATGAAGTTTTAGATATGACGAAAGTTAATTAGGTAGTGAGTGACATTAATTAAAGAATAATTTGTTAATATTATCTTTTTGTTTCTTTTCATTTTTTTCTTAAAACTAGAGATAGTTGAAAATTCATTAAAGAGAAGGGTAATTTTGAAAAATAAAAAATTGAACTAATACATCTTTAAATTTTGAAAAAATCTTTTATTTTGGATCACAAAGAAGTGTCAAATTCATTTATTTTAAAATGAAGGAATACTTTTTCTAACTCTCGAATATCAACAAATTGAATTTGTTTGAAATATTTGATTTAGAATAACAAAAATATTTCTATTATTTTTTTTTTCAAATTCACTCTTAGTGCTACAAAAAGTATGGTGTACTGTAATAGAAAAAAAATTACCTTCAAAATTTGAGTGAGCACAAAACATTGAAACTAATTAAAAACATATAGATATTAATTAGTGCAATGAATAGACGCACGAAATGCATATTTGAATTAGAAAATCCAATTTCATTGCTTGCATAAACAAGTCATTTTATGGCAACCAAATATTAGTACATTTGAATTAAGTGTTAATTAATGGTTTATTGAAAACTATATTCATACCAAAGATATCTTTTTGGAGTTGGTATGTAAGTTAGATAAGCTTTATTGTGGAATATCTTAAAGAATGGGAGGCAGCTAGATTTGGTCCCCATTAGCAAGATACTGTTTCCAAAATCCTCTATTATTTTGCCTTTGGATTCTTTTCTGACCATATCAAATAGTACTAGAAAATTTCAGTTGCCATTTTAAAAAAACACGATTAATTGCACTATTTAATTAGTTATTATCCCAATTAAAAAGAAAAGATAATGAGAAAACTGTGGGAGATATTGATATTGTTTATTACAATATATAAAAAATGAAAAAAGAGCGGATTAGGGAGAATGAATTTTTTAGATCATTTATAATTTTATTTTATGGCTTTAGTGAAAATTATTTACCCTCTCAAATTTTGATTTAAAAATTAAATTTTCCCTCCAACTTTGAGAATAAATTATTTTACCCTTTTTATCCAATGCAAAATTTATTTTACCCTTGTCTTTTCTATTTTTCTATCTATCTAATATTTTTTAATATTATATATATAAAATACTTTATTTTTTAATATTTGTATATTGATAGGTTTTATTTAAGTTCATTAGCTTTATAAGTTAAAAGTTTGTTGTACGATCTACTAGCATTATTTTTTTATGAGTGATGTTTTAATATTACACACCTTTATGTACGTATGAATGTATTATGTGTGGTTTTCATGTTGTTAATGCTGAGTACATTAGATTCCTTAAAATGGAAGAATTTATCTTGAAACAAAAGTCCCAGCTCCAATATTTCAAAGAAGGTGATATGAACTCTAAATATTTTCATGCAGTGATTAGAGGAAGGAGAAGAAGGTTGTACATTCACTAGATCCAAGATGATGATGGTGAATGGATTGAAGGGAATGAGAACATTGCCAATGTTGCCTGTGATCACTTCCATCATATTTTCACTAGTGAGGAGAAGGTTATTCAGGAAGAAGTGCTAAATTGTATTCCTAAATTGGTTACTGATGATCAGAATAGGGCTCTTCAAGCTATATCAACTCTGGATGAATTGAAAAGTGTGGTCTTCTCCATGAACTCTAACTCTGCTTCTGACCCTAATAGCATGAATGCTCATTTTTTTCAATCATGTTGGAACATCATTAATAATGACCTCCTTATAGTCATTCATTCTTTCTTTTATGGTCACCTTATGCCTAATTTTTATCCCACACTTGTTTGATCTTACTCCCAAAAGTGGACCATCCTAATAAGTTTTCTCAGTTTAGACCTATTAGCCTTAGCGACTTCACCAATAAAATCATTTCCAAGCTTCTGTGTCTTACATTATCCCCTTTCCTCCCCAATCTTATTTTTCTCAATTAGTCTGATTTTGTGAAAAATAGAAGTATTTCTAAGAATGTTATGTTGGCTCAGGAAATTATCTATCAGATCAAGAAATCTAATATTGGGGGAATCATCAAGTTAGACATGACCAAGACCTATGACAGGGTCTCCTGGTCCTTCATTTGTTTGGTTCTTAGAAGAATGAGATTTGGTGAGTTCTTCATTTATATGGCCTAGAGGATTATGTCTAACAACTGGAATTCAATGATTATTAATGGCTCAATACATGGTTGCAAGAGTGTTCCTCAAATAAATCATCTCAGCTTTGCAGATGATGTTATTATATTTACTTCTAGTAGAAAAGCTTTTCTGAATCTTATTATGAATACCCTTGCTCAGTATGAAGAAGTTTCTAGCTAGATGATCAACAAGACTAAAAACTACTTCATGATTCCCTCCAATGCCTTTAGATCTACTGTGAACAGAATCAAGAGGATTACTAATTTTACGCAGAAGCAATGCCCTATTATCTATTTAGGATGTCCTCTCTATTTTGGAAGGAAAAGAATTGTGTACTACTCTGACTTGGTGTCCAAAGTTATTGCCAGGATTAGTGGATGACAACCCAAGATGCTAAGCTATGGGGGTAGAGTTACCTTTGTGAAGCGTGTTATCCAACCCCTTCCAATTCATTTACTCTTAGACACTTCTCCTCCTACCACCACCCTCAAATAGATTCAAGCCTTGACTGCTCAATTCTTTTGGGGATGGAAAAAGTGACAAAAAGAAGTACCACTGAGCTTCTTGGAAAAATTAAGTTATCCATATGATGAAGGTGGTATAGGAGTAAGACTTATTTCTGATGTGGCCCTCTCTTTCCAATACAAACAATGACGAATTTTCCGCACTAAAGACATATTGTGAGGTGATTACTTAAGGGTTAAATATTGTCATAGATCCAACTTCATTAGCAAAAAATGGCACACTGATCAATCCCTAACCTGAAAACACCTAATGATTAATAAACACAAGCTTGAGGCTCAAATCTAATGGAAAATTAATTCTGGTTCTTGCTTGTTTTGGTGGGATGACTGACTGGGCATTGGTTAACTTCAGGAATGATAATATCAACCCTAACAATATCAAGGTGTTCTTTTTTTGACCAGTGGACAATGAGATGCTCAGAGAATTACCTTAACAACCCCCTCAGTTTGTTCATATTATTCTAGCCTTCCAAGTTCAATATAATCCTAATAACTCTGATTTGCCTATCAGGAAGCCTAGCAACAATGGTAAATTTAGCTTCTCTTCAACCTAAGATATAATAAGGGAGAAAAATGACAATTCCCCTATTAATTCTTACATTTGACATAAATTTATCCCCTTCAATTGTTCCTTCCATCTATGGAGAACTATTACGGACAAATTACCTACCAATGAAAAGATTGTCATTTTTGATCATACCCTTATACAATGTTATTGCTGTCATAAATCTGGTCAAGATACTATTAATCATATCTTCCTAACATGCCACTTTGCCTAACACATTTCGGTCTTCTTTGCAGATTCTTTGGGAGTTAGTAAAGACTATACTCCTTTAAGGAATATCTTAACGAGATGGTGGACTTCTAAGTTCAAGAATGAGGCTCACAAACTCATCCTTCAATCAACTCCCATCTTCATTTGTTGGAATCCCTAGAAAACAAATATGTTGTTAAATATGGTGAAAAAAGTTCCAATTTTGCTAGAGTTAAATACCTTGTCTTCAGGGATACTTTCAACCTCTTAGCAATTGTTTTCCCTCATATTATACGACCTACTAGTTGGAAAGATTTGGTCCAGTTAGCTGAGAGTTGCATCCAAGAGACTAAAGTCACCAAGGTCTACTAGAAAAAGTCTCCAAGAGACATGGTTAAACTAAACACAGATGATAGTGCCTTTGACAACCCAGATAAGATAGGGGTAGGTAGTATCCTCTGGGATAGTCAGGATGAATTCATTTATGCATTTGTTATTCCTCTAGGGAAGGTACCAACAACCCGGCAGAAATGAAAGCAACATATTTTGGTCTATCATGGTGCCTTCAACTTGGACACACAAAAGTTATCTTGAAGTTGATTCTGAGCTCCTTGTGAAATGGGTTAATCACCAAACTAATCATTCTTGGTAGATTCATTCCAATTTTGTTAAGCTATATCATCTCATCAGGTAATTTCAACTTTTAAGTGCACTCACACTTTAAAGGAAGCCAATTATGTAGTTGATTCACTGTCCAAGCATAGCCATAATTACAACACTCCACAGGTTTTCTTCTCCAGTCAGCAGGCGCCTAAAGAAGTCAAAACTTATCTTTATTTAGACAAGTTGGAGATTCCAAATTTCAGAGGAAAGAAGCTAAAGAGAATAAAAAACCTCCTTGAACTCTAGTGTAGGTTTTCTATTTTCTTTTATGTTTTCTTATTGTAAAGGGAGAGTCTCCCTAATTTATGTTTTCCTAGAATTGTGTAAGGAGAGGAGCTCTCTTAGGATTAGTTCTAGGTTTGCTTCTTTTTAGTATGGGGAATAAGTTGGCCGACCTTAGTAGGTTGGGTGACTTATGAATCAACATAGGCTGGAGGTAAGGTTTATGTCTCCCTCTTTGTACTTTTGTTTTTGATTATTAATGATAAGGCCTGGGGGTGTTGCTCAGCCTCTGACCCCCTCAAGGGTCATTAAAATTAAAAAAAAGTATTATGTGTACTGTGTACATATTTAAGTTTTACTTATTTCTTATGCATAATACATCAACTTGTCCTTTAACCTGACATCAATTGAGATCTATCCCGTCCAACTTATAGATGAGCACAACAAAACATTTACACTTGTATAAAGTTGAACAAATAGATAAACGCTTCCTACACTTACGTGATATATTTTTTACATGGCATAAAATAATCAGTTTAAGTATATTCACACGAATTATCATGTAAAACATGTATGTCTACTTGTTCTGCTTTATAAAAATTTAAATGTCTATTTGTTGCACATCCAAAGTTTGAGGACGTAGGAGACAATTTTGTCTCCCTCTTATTCTCTACTATCTATGTAGATAAGTTAATTTTGATACTCATTAATGAAATATTTTCTAAATTATAATTTAAAATTTAATTTATAATACAAATAGATCATCGTTTAAGAATATAGATTTCATCAAAATTAATAACGTTATTTTTTATTTTATTCATTTATTTCATTGTAGAATAATATTAAATTATATACTTAATCAATATTTTCTCTTTTCTTTTTTAGACGAATTAATATTTCTTAATAAAAAAAATATTATATAGATTTTAAAAGAAGTATTAAAAAAAGAAAACAAAGGTTGATAATGCAAGGGTAGAATAGACATTTAATAAAGTCAACTAAAAAAAGTTGGGGGGGGGGGGGGGATGATTATTTTTCAAAATTGAGAGAAAAGTTTGATTTTTAAAATAAAGTTCGGAAGTGTTGAATAATTTTCACTCTTTTAAAGTTTTATTTTTATAAAAAGCTAAATATGAGAAGACTAAACAAGTGTGCCAAAACCTTTTGATTTTATTTTTAATTTTGATGATTCCTTGCCTTAAACACTCACCCCAAATCCAACACCCCCACTAGTTTCAAATCTTTTCTTCATCTTCCCAAGAAATTCCAAGAATCTTTCTTTTCCTTTAAATACCCCCAACAAATTATATTGCTTTTATCTTCTTATCCTTGATAAAATTCTTCCAAGAACAAGAATGGATTTTTATTCTTCTTCTTCAAGGGGAATATTGGGGGAACCTCATGAAGAACCACATGTTCTAGCTGTCGATGACAACCTTGTTGATAGAAAACTTGTTGAAAAATTACTCAAGAAATCATCTTGCAAAGGTAATTCTTTTATTTCTTTCCATTCTCACATTTTGTCTTGTTGGTTTTTGACAAAAAAAAATGCCACAATAATGTATATCTTTCAGCTTCTTTTTATGTTTCAATCTCTTATTCTCCACCAGTATATAAAATCTTGAATGTTTCTCAAGCATGGCTTTATATTTATGCATGCAAGAAAAAGCATCCCACAGAAGACAACATTCCAAGAATAAAATGATACATATGCATACTTATGTTAATTAATTAGTTGACACAATTATTACATTTCTATTGTTTTTGGCATGAGTTTAAAATATTCATTTTTCAGTATTCTTTAGTTGAAGTGAGGATCTTTAGATGAAATTATTATTAAGTAGGAGTAATAATAGGTTTAATGAAATTCAAAATTTGGATACATCACTCTCTCAATGAATGGTAATGAAAATAATAAAAGAAAAGAAGAGTTTATGGGGGAAATTAAAGTAAAATGATACCGATTTATATGACTTATCCGTCAACCTTTTCGATATGCCAACCTTGTATGAATACGTGATCAAACTGCCTCCTTCATATCTTTCCGAATCCTTTGATGTAGACTTTTACACTCAATTGATGTCATTTTCATTTTTTTCTTTCTTCCAAAAATAGGAAAACAAAGCATTATTTATTATTAATATAGTAGATACAATTTTATCTATTATTCAGATCACATGTACTAACTAAACTAAAATTTAAATTTTTTTTTTCCCATTAGTCGGTCTAATCTCCTCGAATGTGAAATATCATGTGGTTCTAAACTTAGTGAGTTGGGTTCAGTGACTACTGCAGAAAATGGTCTCAGGGCCTTGGAGTATTTGGGATTGGGAGCTGATCAGGAACACTCTACAAATAACAATGTAATTAATTGTTTCTTCAATTGAATAATTATCAATCTTTCTGACTAATCTTTGTCATCCTTTTTGTGTTTATTTCAACAGCGTTCCAAGGTTAATATGATAATAACAGATTATTGCATGCCAGGAATGACTGGTTATGAGTTGCTTAAGAAAATAAAGGTACTCTTCAATTAATAGTACAACATATATTCCATGAATAAAAAATGTTGTAGGTTTTTGAATTAGTTGAAATGCAAGCAGGAATCGTCGAATTTGAAGGATGTGCCAGTTGTTATTATGTCATCTGAGAACATTCCGACTCGAATCCATCAGTATGTTTATCATTTAATTACCAAAAGCGTTCGAGTTTTGTTTTGAACTTTGTTACTAATCAAATATGTTAAATGAACAGATGCATGGAAGAAGGGGCTCAAATGTTTATGCTGAAGCCTCTCAAACACTCTGATGTCAAGAGATTACGATCTCAACTCATGCAATGTCAACAATACAATTGAAGAGAAAAAAACAAGTTTGCATAAGAGGGGGGAAATATCTGTCCTTTGTGTAATATTGTTGTGTTGGCTGCTCGGCTACTGCAACTTAACTAGTTATTTAATAGTAAGTGAAAAAAGTAATATGACTCTCTTAATTTGTCAAATGTTTGAAAGTTAAGAGAATTCTCAATCTGTAGGAATTTGGAAATTTCTGTATCCACAAGGCACAAAGCATCAAGGAAGGCATATTTGGCCACCTTAATTAATACCTATCATAAATGGGGCCAAATAGAATGATTGCTAACTTTAATCTGACGTTTTACTTTCTTCATAATCATTCACCAGCATTGTCAAATGTTCTCCTCCCTCTCAAATTAAATTTCATTTTAATAAAAGTCATGTTTTATTAATTAAAAAAAAAACAATTTATAGTTTATTAAACTATCCCAATTTAGTAAGTGCCTTGAAAATTGAACACTATAAGAAAATACTCTATTGGTTTCAATTTATTTGTCATGTTAAGGTTTGACACAATCCTTAAGAAAAAAATTAAATAGGAGTGTTGTTTGACTAATATACCCCTTATAAATAATTAAATTTTTATTTATATATGTGTTTCTTAATTCTAGAGTAATTAATGCTAAGGGCAAAGTTGAAAAAAATTAATTCTATCTTGATTATCCAAATTGACAATTATTTTGGGACAACTATTTTTAATATACATGACAAATAAATTGATACGAAAAAAGTAGAATATAAAGGTATAAATGAAAAAATGTTCTTTACTACTTTTATTTTGAAGTGACACTTATTTTGAAACGGAATAGACCTAATTGCATGAGCACAAAAAGTAACCACTGGAATTTTTCTCTACTGAATTTCTTTCCTTTCCCCCACCTGTCTATAATAACTGTGATATTTCAACAACACTACGAATGCTGGCTCTTAGTTATTCAACATAGCAGAGCGTTATCAATAATCTTCATTTAAAAAAAAAAAGAAATTTGAAGTAGGAAAAAGGAATTACAAGATAAAGATGGAACTGTACTAATCCAACCAAACCATCTGAGCTACTTTGATTCCTATTAGTATCATTTTTGTAATTTTGTCAAACCCCACAAAATTGATTGTAAAAACAGGACAAATGTGGAATTGACAGGAATGGTTTTAAATCCAAAAATTCTTATGACCACCAAGGACAAACTTGTAGCTGGAAAATACAATGGGCACATATCTGGACTCCATACAATAAGTGTGCCTACCCCAGTCAAACTAAAACCTCAACCAAAAACCAACAAAACAGAATCATAGTAGTATTTTGGAACCTTGCCTTGTGTGATATTTCCTTTTGTTTCAAGGTAAACAAACAATAGCTCACAAGTAAACTAGCAGAACCCAACAACCAAGTTTGTTTTTCCTTTCTATTCTTGTACAAGTTGAAACTTTGAAAAAATAAGAAAAAACATTAATGAACCTGTGAATTTGGAGAAGTTCATGTATGAATTGAAGACTGAAAAATCAGAAATGTTTGTGGTGGTGATGTTGATGTCTCTGTTCATCCCATCCAAAGCACTGCAAAACAGGGAAAGAGACCACAAAGAGGCACCTCTTTATAACAGAGAATGTAGAAGACACTACAAAACAAGGGCAGCAACAACATGCCAAAACTTTTGACCGATCTCTTTTTCCTTCGTGATTCATCTTGTACAAAACCAATATTAGATTTTTGATGAAAATTAGTTCAGATCAACAACATATCAATGAATTGTTGATTGAGTTGAAAAAGCGTGTGGATTTCGTGTTGGGTCACAATTAATACTTATTTGACAAGTAGCTTCTAATATACAATATAGTTGAGGCTTCTTCTACCGTTAACTATAGGTCTAATCCAATGGGACCAAAAATCAGACGTGGCGTTAGGTAGGTGCTATACTTGATATTCACAATTACAATTTTATAAAGCCCAGGGGACAATGATTATATTATAAGGTAGTAACTACTCCTCATAGATGTGGAGGCAACTTCAAAATTTTTAAGGTTTTTCTTAGTTGCATCTGTTGCTTTGTTAATATATAATATTATGTTTAAAAAGAGATTAAAGTGCTACTTGTTTGATCCTGTTAATGTTTTTTGCCAATTGTTTATAGTATTAAAGTTATTATGCTATCAGTAGAGGAGTCATAAATTTTATGGAGGGGTGTTAAAATATTTTAAAAAAATAAACACATATAAAAAACCAAGAAAAGTCAACATATAGTATAGATACATAAAACTAAAATTTTAGCTTTGCTAAACAATCCAAGTGAAAAGGTGTCCTTAACATAAGGTTGCTCTGAATCACAAAATGATTGGCAGTAATCTAGTTAGCTTTTTTGTGTTTAACTTAGGAGAAAAGAGGTGTTAGTGAAGATTTTAATGATGACTAATGTTTAATTGTAGGAAATTTAAGCACCAAAAAGGACTGAACTGATGGTGTATTAACAAAGTTGTTGTTCATAGAATTTACTATGTGTCCTAAATGAATTTAATTTCCTTATTGTACGCAAAGTTGTGGATACAAATTTTGTCTATAAAATTTATCCATCAACCACATCATTTGTTGAAGGCGACGGTCGCCGAAGTCAAAGCCAAACTGAGCGAGCAGCAATGATGACAGCGCGAAGAGGTTCTTTCTACTTAATCCTTTAAGAGCTAAAGGAAGTGTTTCAGACATAACTTTTCTTCTATTCTACCAATGAGGGAGAGATGACTTTTTATTTTTCCTTCACTTGGTTCCCCCACATTTTTCAATCCTCATTTTTCAATTTACACATCATTTTTCAGCTCACACCTTAAACCTCACTATCCCCCACATGAATGGAAAATGACTACTGTTTAAAACATATGTAGTACAAATTGTGTGATTCGTAAGTAAAGATTAATTGTATTTGGATAAATAAGTTTCTTTTGAACTTTTCATAGTAAATATATAACGAATATACTCGGTCAATCGATTGAATTAGTGGATTATCTATTTACTCAACACATGAACTATTTGTATTCATGTGCGTATCTCTGGGTTCTATTAACCATTTGGATAAGAATATATCCATTAATTTGGGCATTTAACATAATGACTTTTGGAGTGATTTCTCAACCCATAAATAGGGTTGTCATTCAATATTGTAACAACCACTTAAATACATTTTGAACAAGATTATCTTCACATTTTCTCTCCATATCTTTGTGTATATTTCTTGTTATATATTATTAATATTTTACAACATGTTATCAACGCAAGACTCTAACTAGCTCATGTTCTTGGTGATCTCATTATAAGGATCGAAATAAAAATAAAAATTATGCAATCAAGAATATTCAATGCATAAAATAAGGTATAAAATTTTCAAAATCTTTACGATTTAAAGGTAAAGTTCTATCGATACTCTACAATACGATGGCATTCAGTCACTAACATCAATCAGGAACTAAAGGCATATACTCTTACTAGTTGAATATTCTCTACTCGACAAAATTTCTTAAATGGGAGAAGGCATAAAATTTTGGTAGCATGATTTTGTCTTCCTGCAGATAAAGAACGAAGTGCCCTCTAATAAGATTGAGAGCACTAGTGAGTCACATGTTTATTCATTTCTTATAAAAAAATAAGATAATTGATAGAGTATTGTTTTGATTATGCTAATCTTGAGGGTAAATTCTAAAATTTTCTTATTATTATAACTTATATTGTCGAAGGCATTAGTTGATCGAAGTGATTATATTCTATGAATTTTATTTAAATATTTTATAAGATTCAAAGGGTGAGTTGTGTTGTACTTCAGTATATTATATTATTAGACGGTAGACTCAACTCTCATCACAACAAAAGAATAAAACATCAGGTTAAAGTCTAGATACACATAATGAAAAATCATTAAGATAAAATGGTAGATTCAATTCTATCGCACCTAGAGTAAGACATCAATTCGACTCTTAATACACCATGATGATAAAATATTGTGTTTGAGTCCCATAGAATTAAGACCAAATATGCCTTATATGAGTAAGATATTGAGTTTGAATCTGAATGCACCATATTGATAATATAATGATGACTAAGGCAAAAGTAATATATATTTGATAAAAAATTCGTGAAATTCCTCTCATTAAATTTTCTTCATTCTCTAAAGCAGATGTGAAAGCGGTACATAATAAGTTGAAAATCTACTCAATTGATTTGCTTCATTCTATCATTTGACTATGGTAGCACTAAAAAATAAGTCCTAAAGAAGACTACTGACTGAATGTATAAATAATAGTCATCATTGCGATAATTATAAAGGAAAGAATATTGTGATTCTCTAAATAGTCCTTCAAAATATATGAATGAAATTTTTATCATCAAAATAATATAAAAGGTCAATGGACACGAAATTGTTGTGCAACCTAATTATTTGATAAATTTATAAATCCTTAATCAAAAGAAAGGAAGATGCAATGGTGGTATCTTAACCTTTGAAAAGCATTTGGAGCCCTGCAACTGGTCGAACAAGTCATCAATTCGTGGAACAGGATACTTATTGTAGATAGTGACTTTATTTAGTTGTTTGTAATCCATACACATCCGTAAGGAGCCATCTTTCTTTCGAACAAAAAACACTGGAGCACCCCATGGAGATGTACTTGGCCTAATAAATCCTTTATCGAGTAAGTCTTTCAATTGTTCCTTCAATTCCCTTAGCTCTGCAGGAGCTATTCTGTAGGGAGGAATGAATATAAATTGCATATCAGGAAGTAAATCTATAGAAAAATTGATTTCCCTTTCGGGGGGAATTCCTGGAAGCTCATAAGGGAATACCATCGGGAATTCATTCATAATAAGAGCTGACTGAAGGGTCATTGACTCTTTATCATTATCCTTACCATGAACTAGATGGTATATACAACTTTTAGCAATTAGCTTCCGAGCCCTAAGGTATGAAATAAACTTACCCTTAGGCGTGGAAGCATTACCTTTCCATTTAAGGATAGGCTTACCTAGAAAATGGAAGTGGACCAGCCTTGCACGAAAATCTATTAGCATAACAAGTTGCCAATCAATTCATACCTATAACGACATCAAAATCTAGCATAATAAATTTAACTAAATCAGCAGAGGTTGAACTTTTATTAATTAACACCATACAACCTAAATAGATGTAACCAACTATAATTGAGTCACCAAATGGCATAGATACCTTAACTGATCGTGGTAACAACTCAGATCTCATATCAAGCTTACTAGCAATAAATTGAGTAATATACGAAAATGTAGAGCCAAGATCTATCAGTGCATAAATAGTATGAGAATGCATCGTCAATATACCCGTGAAAACATCCAGAGATGCCTCTGAATCTGTCGGCTTGTGAGTGCGTAAAAGCGATTCTGGCCACTACTAGAACCTAAAATGTCTCCTCCACCTCCTCCTCCATTATGAATCTAAGTAGACTGTGAATTTGGTTGAGGAGGACGTGCTCAGGATGAAGATGCTACTACAGATCCTAAAGGCTGAGCTATTTTACCTCTTCCTAATCTCAGGCATTAGCTAATAAAATGTCCTGTCTGCCCACAATGGTAATATGCACCTGAACCTTTTCTACATTGTCCAGTATGAAACTTACCAAATTGTGTACATGGAGGAGTAAGTTATCTCATTTGTGCAGAATGCTCTTATTGATGGTTCTCAGGCTGGCCTGAACTCTTCCCCGATTCTGATTGAATATAATGATCAAATCACTGGCCCTGTATCTCTGGTGGAAAACTACTTACCGATCAAGGTGGATTTCGATGAAGTAGGTGCCTAAAATCACCCCATAGTTCCCTATAAGACCCCATAGTATGATCTCACTTACTTTACTCCCTATCTCTACTGGTAAGAAGAATTCGATGAGAAAGGTCCTTTGTAGTCTAAGCGAAAGCCTGTATACAAGAAATATGTACATCATCCTATGAGGATGCTATCCTGTAGTCTCTGATCAGATGATCCCTTAAACCATCCATATAACGATGAACTCTGGCACTCATGTTACGCACCATATCTAGTGCATACCTAGCAAAAGAATTAAACTTAAGGCTATACTCCCTCATGCTCATATCCCCTTGCTCAGACTGATAAAATGGTCAAGACGAGCCTCTTGAACCTTCTATGACAAGTAATGGTCTAGAAATACCTTAGAAAAGTCCTCCCACTTTGCTTGTGGAGCATCAGTCCCTCTAGATCTCTCCCATGCCTCACTCCATAAAGATGGTTATATCACGTAGTTGAAAAGAAGCCATATCTACAGCCTCAGTGATGGAGGCATGCATCACCCTCAATACACTAATATATATCGTCTATAAAGTCCTGGGGATCCTCAGTGGAACTGGATCCCATAAATACTAAAGGAGCTAAGTGAAGAAACTCTCGTATCTTTAAGGTTTCTGTTCGATCTCTTCTAGCATCTGCTCCCTACTCTAGTTGTCTCTCATGAATAGAAACCATCCTAGTCAGTAGCTGAATTACCTTCCTCATCCCCTGCTCCCCAGTCTCTGGTGGGGGAACAAAAGGTTCTGGATACCAACCTCAGGTACCACTGAAATAGGTGGGGCTAAGGGTACTAGATCTCCTTTGGCCTCAATAGGTGTTGGGAAGCTGGCACTATGGGTACTGGAGACTCACTATGTGCCCCTTTGGGAAATATATACCCTAGAAAAGGAGAGGAATGATCGGTACCTTCCTTCAGATCCATACCTATCTTGCGTTATGCCATCTCCTGAGCATAGGCTGGTTGTTAAATAAAAATCACAAAATACGATTTAGATTTCATATGTTCCTATAACTTTGCTCTATAACGCTATCTATTAAGTGAAAGAAATGTAACCATACCTAAATGTCTTATAACCTCCTGATTATAAGTGTTGTGCACAACACACGCATAAGTAAGACCCTACTAGACAACTCTTTGGGATACACCTGCTCTGATACCATGTTTGTCACGCCCCAAAAGGACGGGAGGTGCGACTAGCACTTGATACCGTCATTAGTTGAGTAAGCCACTAGACATGCCAGCTAACTAAACTATGGCCAAAAGACCGAGTAACATAATATCTGAAAAACTAAGCTTTGACCATTTAGGTCATGACTTGGTCAACAATAAGTCATATACACCAAAGTAGATAAGCCAAAATAATAAAGTACTGGCTAACCGACAAGGCTACAACCAGAGAGGCACATGCATATACATATGTATATACATGCCAAGCCTATGGTTGGACACTAAAGTTTAGAAGAACCAACCCAAAATACCATGTACACAATAGCCTCTAAGAGTGCCACTAGCATTGACGGGATAAGGCCCCAACTATACTCAACTATACAATAAAAAGTAGACATCCTATAAAAGCTCCAGGAAGAGGTGAAGCTTACCAACTCACGACTGAACTAGAATCCTAGCGGAGGGGTTGATCATAATCCCTACTTGATCTTGCACGCACGAAATAAAATACAACGTCCCCAAGTAATGGGATGTCAGTACAAACAAAAATGTCCTGGTATGTAAGACAAAAATTAAAATCATAAATAGCTGTAGTAAAAAGGGTAATAGACATACCACCTATAACCAAAACTCAAATAACCTTCATGGCCAATACTCGACCTTCTAGTGATCAAATATTCATGGTATGCTCGAGTAATCGCATGTCCTAAAAATACATATATATAGATGCAAATGCATGACATACCTAACCAAATTCTAGCAATGGTGGTACTTTTTGGTAGCTAACCGACATCATATTTTCCAACCAGTGGCCATCATTATAATATACATATATATAGTTATTTGGGCAAATAGGACCCTTACCTTCGAGCATAACTCGAAGACCATGCATAACATGCCATATAGAATATGAATATTGCATGCACATAGTAGGCCATAGTAAGAATTTAGCCAATTTTGGCTCATTGGTACTCTTATTCTCATAACATCATAATCGCCGTCGTAGCATATATACATGACTCATGGAATCTTATATGTCTTTTGAATAATTTTCACAACTTAACTCAACATTTAAAATGATGCCTTAACTCTGAAAATGTTCATAAGGAGCTTAAGGTGATTCGCATAATGCTTATACTTGGTTCCTTGGTAATTTATAAAAGAAAGTATTAAAAAAATCAAGTGCCTTAGTAGTTTAAACATGAGCATTATAATTGAGATTATTGAAAATCGACGTGTTACTTTTAAGTTCTTCAAATATGGTTTTAGCGAGGAAAGAGGACTAATTATGACTACTAAATTTTCCTCATAATCTTATTTTGGTTTTAGTGACACCACCCAAAGAAGAGTAACACCTTAAACACATGGATGTGTAGTCAGGAAAGCCGATAAATTGATATATAGATACCGACTGTCCAGTTTAATCGAACGAATGAAATTTCAATCTAGTATCATCATAAAACATAATTCAACTGTGATCCAAATGCCTTTTACATAAGGTATTTCTAGCAATAAAATAGTAATATATCACATTGACATTTTGGAAATTTTCTAGATGTTGTGCTAAAAGTAGGGACAAAGCTTAGCCTTAATATACTTCTCCAACAAACGTCAGCACACTCAAAATTTCTTCACGAAAGTTGTTCCTTACATCCTAAGCTTCACAACCACTATATACACACCTATAAATAGCCCATAATTGAGCATAAATTGGAAAATTTTCCATATAGCCTTAATTCGATGAAACGTCCATAGAACTTCATAAAAATGATCATAAAAGAGCCCCAAGATTATTACCTGAACAAACCATTTATAAAGCTAGAATAACTAGTAAGAACACCAATTTTCTACCTTCTAAAAATAGCTCCAAACACAGCTAATAGGAGGGAGAAACAATTGCAAAGTGTAAACACATGCATTTCTAGGCACAAGGGCAATCGTTAACGGTAAAAATCACTAAAAACATACCTAAAGTGCTCAAGAAGCTCATGAAAGTCCTCTCTTAAGTTTCTTCACTGTTTTGGAATAGAAATGAAAAGTTTGGGGCCTTAAAATGTCAGATTTTTTGACTTATAAGTTTCCTTGACGCAACCTGGTTTGCGACCTGGGTTCTTGCTCGAATCGTCCACGGTAAAATAGTAGTAATTTTTTACTCTAAAGTTGGTTTGATGCTCAATTTTGTGATTTTACAAACTAGACTCATAGACCTTCAATTTGATAGGTCATGGACCCTTTAACTCCTTCTATTTTGGGAGATATGGTCTAAGATATTTGATCCAAAGTGAAGAAAAATTTCTTAGAGAAGCTTATAGCAACTTTTGTTAACCTTTGTCTCACAACTTTCTTGACTCCAAAACTTAACATGTGACAATTGTGATATTAAAATATCTTTTAAAACTTCATTATTACCAAATTATACACTCTTAGTCCCATCCAAAGTGTTAAACTTAATTTAATTCTTCCGAAAAGGTGAGGTGCTACTTGGGTCATTTCTTTAATCCTGAATATGTATTTAAGGAATTCCTTTGACCTAAAACTTTAAGTCCTTGATATTACAACTCATTTGCAGTCTTATTATCCTTAGGTACTATATAAAATCATATACGCCTTATATAACATGCCACACTATGTATATTATGGTAGATAAGAAATATGGGTCTCACAGTCTCTCCTCCCTTAAAAATATTCATTCGTGAATTGGTCAAGACAGTCCTTGGTTGTATTCCTATCTATTAAAAGTGTTATTTTTTGAGGATATACTTGTTACCCTTGCAAATCATAAGTCAACTTCTAAAAATTCTAACTATTAAGCTTTGTATAGCTATCCCGCGATAAGACATACAAATTACATATAACGACCCAACTTAGGGGCCTAGTCGTCACACGACAAATGAGATACCCAAAGGCACCTTACCCAAGCTATATAAGCATCTTAAGCTTTAACAACCTGAAATTTTGAAAACCTTGTGAAGATTATTGGCTCTGATTTTGAACTTATTTTTGTTGGTTAATGGTCTCCATGAGTCTCTCCTAAGTGGCCATATTCAAAGAAATCACATTGGTTAAGTTTTGCATGTGAATCATTAAAGGGGATCAACTTTAAATGGTCATATCTTTGTAAAAAAGTAGAACTGGGTGGGATATGACATATAAAAGTGAATCTCTTTGAGTTTTCTTTCCAATGCACTTAGTTTCACTTGATTCGGAGTTCGTTTGAAGAAGTTATGACCTTTTTAATAAGGCTGCCTGTGCAGGGATTGTTTCTAGAAAATTGGCTAAGGCATGACACCACAGGACCCCATACAGGCCGTGATCCACCAAATGGCTCATGTGGATGCCTCGTGATCCTTAATATGAGTCCTAACGAAGTGTTTTAAGAATGTCTTGACCCAAGAATTGGTTCTAAGTATGAAATTATCGTTCTGGAAGCTTGCGTCATGTGGACGAGGGCCAAAATGGCCCATTGAGCCTTGGATGGCTCGTGTGGCTGTTTCTCGTGTAAGACTTGACTGGTTCATGAGAAAGCCAAGATACACGGACCATTGGATGGTCCGTGAGCAATCATAAGTCCTGTGAAGGTGGCCGTCAAAGTGTCGGTGTGAAAAGTTTTCTAAGTATGGAATCTCACATAAACCATTGAAAGGGTCAACGTTAACTGGTTATATCTCTTAGCAGAGGAATAACTGGGTGTCCCATTACATATCTAGTTAAATCTTTTTGAGTTAGCTTTTCAACACAACTGGTTTCACTCAATTCCGAGTTCAAAGTAAGAAGTTATGCCAGTTTTTGTAGGGACTGTCTGTGCTGAGTCAGTGAACTTCACGACCCATGAAACTGACCATGGGGGCTTTGGGATAATATTCCAAGTTACATTTTATTGAGGTATTTTTTATAATTTGACCCATTTCCAAGGACGGTTATGACCTTTTAACCTATCCTAAGCCCCAAATCAGATTATACACTCTCACTCACTCTCATTCCTCATTCAAACTCTCAAATTCAAATCCTAAAAATACTCTCTACTAGTCTTGTGGTTGAAGATTCAATTGGGGATTTAAGGAGGAATTTCTTCTACTCAATTCAATTCCTTCTTTATTCTTCTTGGTTATCAAGGTATGTGAGATTGATCATGATTCTCCTTTCAACCATGAAGACCCCAAAACTCTTTTACACTTGAATTTATGAAATTTAAGCTTACTTTAAATGTGGATCTTTAAATTTATTATTTATTTGATTAAATTGAAGTATGGGATGTACTTATTTAATGATTTTAAGGTGATTTAAGTTTAATTATCATGATTTACATTGAGATTATGAAGATTCAATTATGCATGTCCCTTTAAGTCTTCAATTCAAGCATGGGCAGTATGAGTTATGTTTTTAATTGTGGATTTCATTATGATTTAAGAATGAATCTATTTTATTATGATAATTTAAATGTTGATCTCCATTACCCATGTTATTCATTCATCATTCATGATATTTTCATTCATGAGCATGGATTTTATGAAGTTATGATGTGGGCTAAGTCCCAAAGCTGTTTATGACTATGTTTTCAAGCAAAGAATGGGTATAACTAAGTTGTGATCACACTATGTCTATGATATGACTCTTTGAATAAAAGAAGGAGTGTTTATACCATATAAAAATATTTTTAAGGAGCATAGGATGGCGATTAGAGTCGGGGTGGACTATCCCCAAGGGTCCATACTATTTTCTCATACCTATGTAAGCATGGAGCTATTCCTATGCATGAATGTATGACATGAATAATGATTTGAATTTTTAGTCACTTATATATGAAAGAATGATATGAAGAATGATTTGAATTTTTAGTCACGTATACATGAATGTAAAGAAAGTGATTTGGCTTTTTAGCCCAACTATGCATGGCTATGATTTCAAAGTACTTATTCTCTTTTCAAAAACATGTATATATATATATGTATTCTTGTGGGATGATGGCTTAACACCGAGGGATTGGAGTCGGGGTGGACTATCCCCAAGGGTCCATACTCTTTTCCGTCAAACTATGTGCCAAACATAAGTTCATATTATATTATCAAAATGGGTGGTGTTCCCGTAAGGTATGAATATGTTAAGACAGGATCTACCTTTTGTAAGTAGGTCACCTCTTTATCTGTTGTGGGGAAGACGATGGAGTTTCAAGTTATAGATCACTTGGTCTCATGTCGGTTGAGGTCCCATCCCCATTATGCTTATGTGATTAAGCATTCATGCATCATGGATTTTATGGCATATTGATATATTATTCTATCGTATATTCTTCTTTCTATATATGTGCCCTTGTCATTTAACATCAGTTTACAGGTTGGTCATGTTCATATTCATTGCATGCCCGCATACTTAATGCATTATATGTACTAACACATATTATTCTTCCACATGATCTAACCATGTAGGGATCGGAGATGATATCTATACACCTTTGGGCAGTTAGCTCAGTGATCTTGGATTTTTGCTAGTGGCGAGTCCTTTATTCTAAGGGCAAGACCCACCTTCCTTTACCTTATATTATGTTATTTCTTTTCTATCTTATGACTTAAGGGTGAGCCCAAGACATGTCTTGTCCCCCTCCAATTCTAGACTAGAGGTATTGTTGGACACTATGGAGTTCTTCTTACGAGTATGTTATGTGTATACATGAGATGCTATGGTTAAGTGTTATGTATGGATATGATGATTATGCTTATGCTATTGTGATATGTTTTAATGAGAATGTACTTATATGGAAAGTCCCAAGTCCCTTCTTTTCTCCATAGTGTGAGACATACTTTCCCGCTCCTTAGAACGTATTTGTTATGTGCTATGTGATTCATGCAAATTCTTTCTCCCATTTCATCCCCGTAGCTTGAGTCCAAAGCCCCCTAATCCCTTAGAATTATGTGTTTCTTGTTAAATTATGTGCTTTCGAACTAATGATATGTAAATTGATACTAAGATAGCTTGCTTGAGGACTCTTGGGTTTTCATTCACCATGTCACATTTAGGCCCTACTCCCGGGTCATGACAAAGATGGTATCAGAGCACTAGATTTATAAATGGTCCTCAGAGTTTAACATGCCACGTCAAGTAGAGTCTTATTCATGGGTGTGTTGTGCACCATACCTATGTGTGAGAGGCTATGATGATGTTTTAGGAATTGTTTCACTTCATAGTCCCTTATATCATGCTATGAAACATGTTTTGAAGTCTTTTAACTCTGATGATATCCGGATACTCGACCTATTTCCATTCCTCCTTATCATATGGCACCAACTGGATTGAAGGAGCTGAAGGATCAGTTGAAAGACTTGTTGAAGAAAGGCTTTATTAGGCCAAGCATTTCACCTTGGGGTGATTTTATGTTATTTGTAAGGAAAAAGGATAGGTCACTATGGATGTGTATTGACTATCAATAATTGAACAAGGTAACCATCAAGAATAAGTACATGTTGCTTGGAATCGATGAATTGTTTGATCAACTTCAAGGGGGGCTACTCATTTCTCAAAGATAGATCTTCATTCTGGCTATCATCAGTTGAAGGTAAGAGAGTGTGATATTCCCAAAACAGCCTTCTGGACTAGGTTTGGACATTTTGAATTTGTGGTAATATCTTTTGGTTTGACCAATGCTCCAACTATGTTTATGGATCTTATGAATAAAGTGTTCAAGCCCTTTCTTGATGGACTTGTGGTTGTCTTCATTGATGATATTCTAATTTACTCCCGAAGTGAATAAGAGCATATGGATCACTTGAGATTAGTTCTTCAGACTTTGAGGGAGAAGCAATTATTTGCCAAATTTAACAAGTGTGAGTTTTGGTTGGGTGAAATAGCTTTTCTTGGTCACATTGTGTCGGGTGATAGTATTAAGGTTGATCCAAGGAAGACGAGGCCGTGAAGAATTGGCCTAGACTATTGACTCCTCCCAATATTCGAAGCTTTCTTGGGCTAGCTGGCTACTACCGAAGTTTTTTAAGGATTTCTCATCCATTGCATCTCCTTTGACTAAGTTGACTTAGAGTAAAGCCAAGTTTGTGTGGTCAGATGAGTGTGAGATGATTTTTCAGACTTTGAAGGATTGACTCACATCAGCTCCTATCTTGACTCTGCCAAGTGGCTTAGATAGGTTTGTGGTATATTGTGATGCTTCTCAAATTGGATTGGGTTGTGTGCTTATTCAACATGGCAAGGTGATAGCTTATGAATCGAGGCAATTAAAGGTGAATGAACGAAACTACCCGACTCATGATCTTGAATTGGTGGCGGTAGTGTTTGCTTTAGTGATTTGGAGGCACTACTTGTATGGTGTTTATGTTGATATTTTCTCCGATCATAAGAATTTGCAATATGTGTTCACCCAAAGAGATCTTAACTTGACACAAAGGAGATGGTTGGAACTATTTAAGGACTATGGCATGAGTGTCCTATATCATCCTGGCAAGGCGAATGTGGTAGCTGATGCCCTTCGTAGGCTATCCATGGGTAGTGTGTCTCGTGTTGATGAAGGAAAGAAGGAATTGGTAAAGGATGTGCACCATTTGGCTAGGTTGGGTGTTAGATTGCCTAACTTCGATGATGGTGGTATTCTTGTTCGAAATGGGTCTGAGTCTTCTATGATTGTTGAAGTCAAGGCAAAATAAGATTTGGATCCTTCTTTGGTTGAGTTGAAGAAGTTGGTTGCCAAAAAGAAGATAGAGATTTTCCCCCAAGGGGGAGATGGTGTACTATGATATCAAGATCGGTTGTGTGTTTCAGATATTGATGACTTTAGGGAGGTAATCATGAGTGAGGCCCATAAATTCCAATATTCTATTCATCTAGGATCCACTAAGATGCATCGAGACTTGAGAGAGGTGTATTGGTTGCATGACATGAAGAAGGACATAGCGAAGTTTGTGTCGGAGTGTCCGAATTGTCAACAAGTGAAGGTAAAATACCAAAGGCCCAATGGTTTAGCTCAAGATATTGAGATTCCTACTTGAAATTGGGAAGATGTGAATATGAATTTTGTGGTTGGATTGCCCCATACCCGAAAACACTTTGATTCTATTTGGATTATTATTGATCAGATGACCAAATTGACTCACTTCTCGTCGGTTAAGACTACCTTTGATGCCAAGTATTATGCAAAGTTGTACATTCGAGAATTGGTTATGTTTCATGGAGTGCCTATGTCTATCATATCGGAACGTGGTACTCAATTTACTTCTCACTTTTGGAGATCATTTCTAAGAGGACTTGACACTAAGGTTAAGTTGAGCACCACTTTCCATCTTCAAACTGATGGACACGCCAAAAGGACAATCCAAACTTTGGAGGGTATGTTGAGGGGTTGTGTATTGGAACTTAAAGGGAGTTGGGATGATCAACTACCACTTGTCGAGTTTGCCTACAATAATAGTGTTTATGCTAGTATCGGTATGACTGCATTTGAAGTGTTATATGGTAGGAGGTGTAGATCCCCGATGGGGTGGTTTGAGTTGGGAGAAATAGCCTTAATTGGCCCGAACTTGGTAGTTGAGGCTATGGAGAAAGTGAAGTTAATTTGGAAGAGGTTGAAGACGGCTCAAAGTGGACAAAAGTTGTATTCAAATGTTAGAAAGAGAGACCTCGAGTTCCTTGTGGGGGATTGGGTGTTTGTGAAAGTCTCACCTTTGAAAGGTGTGATGTGTTTTGGCAAGAAGGGCAAGCTTAGCCCCTGGTATGGTTGCCCTTATGAAGTTGTTGAGTGGATTATAGATTGGAGTTTCCTTTGGATATGAGTTCTATTCACCTGGTGTTTTGTGTGTCGATCTTGAGAAAGTTGGTTGGTGACCCCAAGTCGATTGTGCCTTTGGAAGGTGTTGCGGTTGAGGAGAACTTGACTTATGAAGTGGTGCCGATTGAAATTTTGGATAGGCAAGTAAAATGGCTTCGCAACAAGGATGTGGCTTCGGTTAAAGTGCTTTGGAGAAATCAATGTGTGGAGGGTGTTACATAGGAAGTGGAGTCGGACATGATGAGACGATATCCTTATCTCTTTCAATCTACTTAAGCCTAAGGTACTTGGTTCTTTCCATTCCAAATGGTCCTAATTCTTTACCCCTTGAGTTTCATGACATGACATGCATACATGTGTATGGAAATGATTTGAATGATGTTTTGACATGAGTTTTAATGACTTTATAATTTTCAAATGATGAATGATACATTATGTCTTTATGTTGAAATATTTCTTGTTTAAGTCAAGCCTTGTTCTAGCCCATTCGAGGATGAATGTTCCCAAGGGGGAGATGATGTAACAACCCAAAATTTTGAAAACCTTGTGAAGATTGTTGTCTCTGATTTTGAACTTATTTTGGTCGGTTAATGATCTCCATGAGTCTCTCCTAAGTGGCCATGTTCAAAGAAATCACATTGGTTAAGTTTTGCATGTGAACCATTAAAAGGGGTCCACTTTAAATGATCATATATTTCTGAAAAAGTAGAAATAGGTGGGCCATAACTTATCAAATTAAATCTCTTTGAGTTATATTTCGAATGCACTTGGTTTCACTTGATTCGGAGTTCGTATGAAGAAGTTATGGCCCTTTTCGTAAGGCTACCTGAACATGAATGCTTTCTGGAAAACTGCCTAGGCATGGCACCCCGGGACCCCATATGGGTCGTGAGCCACCAAACGGGTCGTGTGGATTCTTTGTGATCCTTAATATGAGTCGTAACTAAGTGTTTCATGAAGGTCTTGACCCAAGGATTGGTTCTAAGTATGAATTACCGTTCTGGAAGCTTGCATCATGTTGATGAGGGGCCAAACTGCCCGTGGAGCCTTGGACGGCTCGTGTGGCTGCTGCTCGTGTAAGAATTGACTAGTTCAAGACCAAGGCAAGCCACACGGACTACTGGACGGTCTGTTATCCATCACACGGCCCGTGATGGTGACCGTCAAAGTGTTGGTGTGAAAACATTTCTAATTATGGAATCTCACTGAACTGTTGGAAGGATCAACTTTAACTAGTCATATCTCTTAGCACAGTAAGAACTGGGTATCCCGTTACATACCAAATTGAAGCTCTTTGAGTTAGCTTTCCCACACAACTGGTTTCACTTAATTTTGAGTTTGGAGTAAGAAGTTATGCCCATTTTCATAGGTACTGTCTGTGCCAAGTCAGTGAGCTTCACGACCCATGAAACGGACCGTGGGGGCTTCGGGAAAAAATTCCAAGTTGCGTTTTATTGAGATATTTTTTATAATTTGACCCTTTCCTAAGAACGTTTATGACCTTTTAACCTATCCTAAGCCTCAAATCAGATTATACACTCTCACTCACTCTCATTCCTCATTCAAACTCTCAAATTCAAATCCTAAAAATACTCTCTACTAGTCTTGTGGTTGAAGATTCAATTGGGGATTTAAGGAGGCTTTCTTTTTCTCAATTCAATTCCTTCTTCATTCTTCTTGGTTATCAAGGTATGTGAGATTGATTCATGGTTCTCGTTTCAACCATGAAGACCCCAAAACTCTTTTACACTAGAATTTATGAAATTTAAGCTTACTTTAAATGTGGATCTTTAAATTTATTGTTTATTTGATTAAATAGAAGTATGATCTGTACTTATTTAGTGATTTTAAGGTGTTTTAAGTTCAATTATCATGATTTACATTGATATTATGAAGAATTAATTATGCATCTCCTTTTAAGTCTTCAATTCAAGCATGAGCAGTATGAGTTATGTTTTTAATTGTGAATTTCATTATGATTTAAGAATGAATCTATTTTATTATGATGATTTAAATGTTGATCTCCATTACCCATGTTATTCATTCATCATTCATGACATTTGCATTCATGAGCATAGATTTTATGAAGTTATGATGTGGGCTAAGTCCTAAGGATGTTTATGACTATGTTTTCAAGCAAAGAATGGGTATGACTAAGTTGTGATCATACTATGTCTATGATATGACTCTTTGAGCCAAAGAATGGATGTATACACCATATGAGAATATTTTTAAGGAGCATAGGATTGGGATTAGAGTCGGGGTGGACTATCCCGAAGGGTCCATACTCTTTTCTCATACCTATGTAAGAATGAAGCTATTCCTATGCATGAAAGTATGACATGCAGAATGATTTGACTTTTTAGTCACTTATGCATGAAAGAATGATATGAAGAGTGATTTGACTTTTTTGTCACGTATGCATGAAAGTAAAGAAAGTGATTTGGCTTTTAAGCCCAACTATGTATGGCTATGATTTCAAAGTACTTATCCTCTTTTCAAAAGCATGTATATATATATGTGTTCTTGTGGGATGATGGCTTAGAATTGAAGGATTGGAGTCATGGTGGACTATCTCCAAGGGTCCATACTTCTTTTCGTCAAACTATGTGCCAAACATAGGTTCATGTTATGTTACCGAAATGGATGGTGTTCCCGTAAGGTATGAATATGTTAAGGAAGGATCTACCTTTGGCATGTAGGTCACCTCTTTATCCGTTGTGGGGAAGAAGACGGAGTTCCAAGTTATAGCTCACTTGGTCTTATGTCGGTTGAGGTCCCATCCTTATTATGTTTATATGATTAAGCATTTATGCATCATGGATTTGATGACATATTGATATATTATTCTTTATTATATTCTTTCTATATATGTGCCCTTGTCATTTAACATCGGTTTACAGATTGGTCATGTTCATATGCATTGTATGCCCGCATACTTAGTGTATTATATGTACTAATGCATACTCTTCTTCTACATGATCTAACCATGTAGAGAACGGAGACGATATCTATCCAACTTTGGACGGTTAGCTCGGTGATCTTGGATTGTTGCTAGTGGTGAGCCCTTTATTCCAAGGGTAAGACCCACTTTACTTTACCTTATATTATGTTATTTATTTTCTATCTTATGACTTGAGGGTGAGCCCGGGACATGTCTTGACCCCCGCCTTATTCTAGACTAAAGGTATTGTTGGACACTACAGAGTTCTTCTTACGAGTATGTTATGTGTATACTTGAGATGCTATGGTTAAGTGTTATGTATGGATATGACAATTATGCTTATTCTATTATGATATGTTTTAATGAGAATGTGCTTATATGGAAAGTCCCAAGTCCCTTCTTGTCCCCATAGCGTGAGACATACTTACCCGCCCATTAGAATGTATTTGTTATGTACTATGTGATTCATGCAAATCCTTTCTCCCATGGCATCCTCGTAGCTTGAGTCCAAAGCCCCGTAATCCCTTAGAATTATGTGTTTCTTGTTAAATTATGCGCTTCCGAACCAATGGTGTCTAAAATGATGCTAAGATGGCTTGTTTAAAGACTCTCGAGTTCTCATTTGCTATGTCACATCTAGGACCTACTCTCGGGTCGTGACATAAGCATTCAATTAAAACATTTGCCAAAACATATGGGGAAAAGGGACTATAGGCCTTTTAAGAATGCAATGAAGCAACTTTTAAAAAGCAGTAAAATATCTAACATTCATTGTCTATAAGCATACCGACTACTACATAGATGGACGGAACCGATACGGTCGATTTCCATCAAATAGAAAGAATCTATAATTGTGCAACATAGAATTTAAAAGCCTCAAAAGGTCCATAAATACATCGTCTAAAAAACCAAATACAACGTAGAAATGGAAAGAGGTAGATTCTCGAACTAAGGGCTCACCACAATAAGTCTACTAGTCTTGGATGCTGAAAACTAACCTCGAGCCGGTGGAGAAATGCCTGTCCCGACATGGTTAAATCATGGAGGAAAAATATGCATTACTACTTTTGGAATGTACTAAGTATTTGAGATGCAATGCAATGCATGAAATTGTAATACTATCATTCATAAATAAAACATATATACATAGTAAATGAGATTAACGTAAACTCATGCATAAATAAAGGACGGGCTCTATATGAATGAGAGTAAATGCATGAGAAAGCATAGTTGATGAAATCATATCATAGAGTCATAAACTTGTGGGAGTATACCTTAACCAATATTTAAGACTATGTGAGCTAATACATGAAATCCAACATAACGCCCTACATTGGCACGGGGAGACCACTTGCCGGGTGGAACTCCATCAACTTTACATGCATCATAATAACATAAATGGCCAAGGTGGATCCACTAGCCTAGCCTACAAGGGATCCTATGGTGGCACATAGTTAATGTGACAAATGGTTGCTTCTAAGGTTCCCTTACTGAACCCCACCAAAATGTCTCATTCGGTGCTAAGTCATCCTATGAATTCTTTAAAATATAACTTAGAATCATAAGTAACAATCATAAGAGTAGCTCGAACTTAGGACCCACTAAGTGAGTATTGTCATTTTATCTTGGGAACCTTTCTTAAACATCTTTAGGATAATTATCAACATGCTTATATATTTGACAAATTTAACTTTATAACTTATCTTTAATGCCTTAATCATCTTAAATCATGCAAAACTTTACTTAAAAACTAGGCGGGCTTGACTTTTATATTGGAACAATCATAAATCACATTAAACTTGAGGAAATTTCTCTTTTAAGGACCAACAAAAACTCCTACACTTCATCATTATCAAAACCCATCATTTGGGGTCATCATCAATAGCTCAAAATATGGATATGCTTAGAAAAATATCATAGGATCTCTTGAATAACATTTAAAACCTCAAAACATTATAAAATCATCATAAGCATGCATAATATCTTAAAGGAACGTAAAAAAAGGTAAAACACTTATAAGGGAACTTTATGGGTGGAAGTATACCCATAAATCAACTCAAATACCTTGGAAGAACTGGAGTAAAACAAACTTGTAGCCTTTGAGATGAACTTTGGTAACCCTCGCCTTTGCCATAGATTATTCTAGAGAGTCTTTGCCTTAGAGAATTTTGGAGTGGAAGAATAAGGAATTGAATGAGAAACTTAGGAATTTAAGGCTGGAATGGGGTCCCTTTTTAGTTCTTGAAATGACATATTTTATGAATAGGATTGATGGAAACGACAAAACTGGCCGTCATTAAAAAATGCAGATTCACTTACAAAAACCCGTTTATAGGCCATAAGTCCATCCATGGGCCGTAGGTCCCCTCTCGTTTGGTAACACATCTAAAATTCCTAAAAACTAACTTTGCTGGACCATAAACCACGAAACCTTGTTACGGGCCATGCAACCACCTATGGGTCTTGGTTGGACTCGTAAACTCCTTTCACACTTAGCCATTTTGTTTAATTTTTCTTGGCCTCAATCCATGAAGCATCCTACGGGCCGTATCCTATTTCACGGGCCATCTGATAACACGTAGGTCACCTTTCAACAAACTCTAATTTTTTTTTCATGTCTGATAATCTCACTCAAGACCCTTCCTATGGACCGTAGTGTGTCCTATATGCCCTCACTTGGTTTGTGGGTTACCCCACACTTGGAAACTTTTTCCCTTTCCTGAATTTCATGTTCTAATAACCAACCTACGCGCCATATGTACACTTACGGGAAGGTCATTTTTTTCCCCAACTTTTCTACACTTAAGGCTTCCAAATTGGGAGTCATTACAATATCTCTCCCTTGGAAACATTCATCCTTGAATGTACTTAAAGGCAGGCTCTAAAGAGTAAACTAGTAGCTAACATCCCAGTATGCATGAAAAAATTCAACTTAAACATCAATTCATAAAAATGTTGAAACTTACTTTTAAAACATGTCTCAAAACAGTCCATAAACATAGAAATGATTGCATACATCATGAAAAAACTTAAATTCAAGGAATTTAGATGTTTTAGAAAGAATTTCTTAATACCTTAGGCTTGAGTAGAGTGGAATAGATACAGGTAACGCTTCATCATATTTGCTTCTACTTCCCATTTGCACCCTCAACTTGTTGATTTCTCCAAAGCACTTTGACGGATGCAACTTTCTTGTTCCTTAGCTTTTTCATTTCCCGATCTAGGATCTCAACCGGTACTTCTTTTTAACTCAAGTCCTCTTCAATGTTCACATCATGCAAAGGAACTATGAAGCTTGGATCACCTATGAATTTTCTCAACATCTATACATGGAAAATCAGATGAATCAAACATATCTCATCTGGTAGATCCAACTTATATGGCACTTTCTCACTCTTCTCACCACCTTATAGGGCCCTACATACCTTGGACTGAATTTTACTTTCTTACCAAATCCGATCACACCTTTCATCAGAGGCACCTTCAAGTAGACTCAATCAGCAACTTCAAACTTAAGTTCCCTTTTCTCATATCGGAGTAGGATTTTTCTCGGCTTTGAGCCATCTGCAATTTCTCACTTATGCTTTTAATTTTCTCCATAAAATTCATCACCAAGTCTGATCCTATTAATGCCACCTCACCGACTTCGAACCACCCAATGGGCGATCTACACCATCTACCATACAACACTTCAAATGGTATTATTCCAGTACTTACATGGAAGCTCTTATTGTAGGCAAACTCGATAAGTGGCAATTTCCCATCCCAACTACCCTTAAAATCCAACACACAAGCTCTCAACATGTCTTACAATGTCAGAATAGTCCTTTCAGCTTGCCCATCAGTCTGGGGATGAAAAATAGTACACAACTTCACCCTAGTGCCAAGTTCCTTTTAGAAAGACTTCCAAAAGTAAAAAGTGAATTGAACTCCACGATCCGATATGATGGACAGTGAATCCCATACAACCTCACCAACTCTCAGATATACAAGTGGGCATAATCTTCGACACTGAATGTAGTCTTGATTGGTAAAAAGTGAGCCAACTTTTTCATGTGGTCTACTATCACCCATATGGATTCAAAATGCTTTTTGGTATTTGGAAACCCAACTACAAAGTCCGTCTTGATCTATTTGCACTTTCAAGTAGGAATCTCAATGTATTGTGCTAGGTCGCTCTACCTTTGATGTTTAACTTTGACTTGTTGACAATTAGCACATTCAGACATGAATTGGGCAATGTCCTTCTTCATACCATTCCACCAAATCATCTCCCTCAAATATCTGTACATCGTTGTAGTACCGGGGTGAATGAAATATGAAGAGTTATGAGCTTCTTGCATGATCAACTTTTTTAACTCACCATCATTGGGCACGCATAACCTCCCTTGATATCAGAGTGCACCATCTCCCCCTTGTGAGAGGACCTCTATATTTCCTTCCTTCACCAAGGCCTTCAATTTAACTAAAGTGGGATCAAGATATTGCTTGGCCTTAACGTCATCAATCACGGAAGACTCGGACTCATAAAGAACCATTGCACCACCATCACCAGATTCACTCAACTTTACTCCCAACCTACCCAACCTATGAATATCTTTGGCCAACTCCCTTTTTCCATCATCTTCAAGGTGAGACACACTACCCATGAAGGCTCTACTAAGGGAACTGACTACCACATTAGGTTTCCTTGGGTGGTACTTTACACTCATGTAGTAGTCTTTGAGTAGCTCTAACCACGTTCTTTGCCTTAGATTAAGATCCCTTTGGGTGAATACATATTGGAGACTCTTGTGGTCAGTGAAAACATCCACATAAACCCCATACAGGTAATATCGCCAAATCTTCAAGGCAAATACCACCACCGCAAGCTCAAATTCATGAGTTAGGTAATTATTCTCGTGCACTTTCAATTGCCTCAAAGCATAAGTAATAGCCTTGCCATTCTGTATTATCACACAACCCAACCCAATCCTTGATGCATCACAGTGCACGATGAACCCATCATTACCTTCTAGCAATGTCAATGTTGGAGCCGAAGCCAACCAATCTTTCAAAGTTTGGAAGCTCCTCTCACACTCGTCCATCCACACAAACTTAGCTTTCTTTTAGGTCAACTTAGTGAGTGGAGATGAAATGGAAGAAAAATCTTGCACAAACCTTCTATAATAACCGGCTCGGCCCAAGAAACTCCTTATGTCGGTAGGAGTCAATGGACTTGGCTAATTTCTCACTATTTCAGTCTTCTTAGGATCAACTTTTATACCATCATGGGATACCACATACCCAAAGAAGGCAACCTCATTTAGCCAAAACTCACACTTGTCAAACTTTGCATAAAGCCTTTGCTCCCTTAGGGTTTGCAACACCACCCTCAAGTTTTTCATATGCTCTTGCTCACCTTGGGAGTAGATAAGGATGTCATCAATAAACAACACGATGAACATATCGAGGTAGGGCTTGAACATCTAATTTATGAGTCCATAAAAATAGTTGGAGCATTAGTGAGGCCAAATGACATTTCCACGAACTCGAAGTGACCATACCTAGTCCAAAATGCTATCTTAGGGATGTCACTTTTACTCACCTTCAATTGGTGATAACCATATCTCAAGTTAACTTTGGAGAAATGAGTAGCCCATTTCAATTGATCAAACAAATCATCTATCCTTAGAAGGGGATACTTATTCTTGATGGTGACCTTATTAAGTTGTCGGTAGTCAATGCACATACAAAATGACCCATCAGGTAGGAGGTCTATGCCAAAGTCTATTTCCCTTTAGGGAGAAATACCCAGTAACTTATCCAAAAAGATATTGGGAAACTCATTCACCACATGGACCGACTCAAGGGAAGGAACTTCAACAATAACATCTTTGACTCTTATTAAGTGATAGATGCACTCTCTGGAAATCATTTTACGGGATTTTAGGAAGGAAATGAACAGACCCCTACAAGAGGACTTACTACCTTCCCATTCAAGGATTGTCTTATTAGGGAATTAGAAGTTGACCCTACGAGTTCTACAATCGATGGAAGCATAGGAAGTAAGCAACCAATCCATCCCAAGAATCACATCAAAGTCTAGCTCAACTAAGTCACATGAGATTAGTAAGTCGCATGAGATTACCTGATCCCTCTTAGACTCCCTTTCCCTCTCCCAAAGCTTCTCTTCCTCAATTGTTTTGATGTAAGTCATTAAGTGGGAGATGTTCATCTCCTCAACCAACATAGCCATTTTACATTCCTTGGAGGCCAAATTGGAGACACCAAAAATAAATTTGCTCATGCAAGCCCTCAGATCCGTGACCATAAAGGGAGCATACTTTGATAGCCTTGTAAATTTGAGGGCATACTCCCTCACACTCATGGTCCCTTGCTAGAGATTTATATACTCTTGGACCTTTGCCTACCTTAACTCAATTGGGAAGAACCGGTCCAAGAAATCATATTTGAACTCTTCCCAACCAATAGGATCCACTTCTTCACCTCTCTCATCTGCCCACTGCTTAAACTAAATCTAGCCATCCCTTTGAGTTGGCAGGCCACCAACTCAACTTTCTCCTCCGACGGAATTCCCATCACCACAACTATCCAATAGGCTTCTTCAATGAACTCAATAGGGTCCTCCTCTATCTTTGACCCATGAAATTTTGGCTGGTTCAAATGCATGAAGTCACACACCCTAGTGGATAGAGTGGGTGCTTGGGGAGGCACGACTATCTCTCTGTTGGCTTGGTTGGCTAAGGCTTGGGCCAACAAAGTAAAGGCGACTCAGAACTCCGTATGAGACACTCCATTGTCTTGTTGGAGTTGTGGAACTTGTTGTTCAGGAGTGCCTCACTGATGGGGAGATCTTTCTGGCGGCATTATCTAAAAACAAGAAAAAGGCCATCGCTAGTTAATGGAAAACCTTATTCAACTCTAAGGCATAACATAAATAAGAAAGAAGGGAAGATTTTCCTAAACTATCTCATATACTCTCACTTAAGACAGTGGAACACTTTACAACCTTGAATGAGACTCTATGCTATGGGGTATACATGGACATCCGAGGAATATTTTAAAACCTCGTCCTCTGATACCAAGTTGTAATGACCCAACCTAGGGTCCTAGTCATCACACGACGAATGAGATATCCGAAGGCACCTCACTCAAGTCATCTAAACATCTTAAGCATTAATAGAAATTCAATTAAAACATTTTGGGCCTTTTAAGAATACAATGAATTAACATTTAAAAAGCAATAAAATATCTAACATTTATTGTCCATAAGAATACCGACTACTACATAGATGGACGAAACCAGGTTGGTTTCCATCAAATAGAAAAGAATCCATAATTGAACAACATAGAATGTAAAAGCCTCAAAAGGGCCATAAATACATCGTCTAAAAATTAAATACAAGGTATAAAAGGAAAGAGGTAGAGTCCCAAACTAAGGACTTACCATAATAAGTCTACTAGTCTTGGACACTATAAACTAGCCTCAAGCCAGTGGAGAAGTGCCCGTCCATATTTGGTTAAATCATCCGGGAAAAAATATGCATTAGTACTTTTGGAATGTACTCAGTATGTAAGATGCAATGTAATGCATGAAATTATAATGCCATAATTCATAAATAAAACATATATACATAGGAGATGGGATTAGTGTAAGCTCATGCATGAATAAAGAACATGACTCAATATGAATGAGAGTAAAAATATGAGAAAACATAGGCAATAAAATCATATCGTAGAGTCATAAACTTGTGGGAGTAGACCTTAATGGATATTTAAGACCATGTGAGCTACTACATGGAATCCAACATAACCCCTTACATTGGCACGGGGAGACCACTTGCTGGGTGGAACTCCATCAACTTTGCATGCATCATAATAACATAAATGGCCTAGGTAGATCCACTAGCCTAGCTTACAAGGGCTCCTATGGTGGCACATAGTTAATGCAACAAAGGGTTGCTTCTAAGGTTTCCTTATCAAATTCCACCACAATACCACATTCGATGCTAAGTCATCCCACAAGTTCTTTAAAACATAACTTAAAATCATAAGTAGCAATCATAAGAGTAGCTCAAAATTAAGAACCACCAAGTGAGTATTGTCCTTTCATCTTGGGGACCTTCTTAAATATCTTTAGGAAAATTGTCAACATGCTTACATTTGACAAATTTAACTTTAAAACTTATCTTTAATGCCCTAATCATCTTAAATCATGCAAAATGTTACTTGAAAACTAGGTGGGCTTGGCTTTTATAATGGAACAATCATAAATCACATTAAACATGAGAAAATATCTCTTTTAAGGACCAATGAAAATGCCCACACTTCATCATTATCAAAACCTATCATTTGGGGTCATCATCAATAGCTCAAAACATGCATATGCTTAGTACAATATCATAAGACCTCATGAATAGCATTTAACAACTCAAAACATCATAAAATTTTCATAAGAATGCGTAATATCTTATGGGAACTTAAAGAAAAAGTAAAATACTTAAATGAGAACTTTATGGGTGGAAAGATACCCATATATCAACTCATATACCTTGGAATAACTATAGAGAAACATACTTGTAGCCTTTGAGATGAACTTTGGAAACCATAGCCTTTGCCCTAGGTTTTTCTAGAGAGCCTTTGCCTTAGAGAATTTTGGAGTGAAAGAATTAGGAATTGAATGAGGGACTTAGGGATTTAAGGCTGGAATAGGGTTCCTTTGTCGTTCCCAAAATGACATAGTTTAGAAATAGAATTTATGGACATGACAAATATGCCCCTCATTAAAAGCTACCGAGTTCACATACAAAAGCCCATTTACGGGCATAGGTCCACTCTTATCTGGTAACACTTCTTAAATTCCTAATAACTAACTTTGCTGGAACTTAAATCACGAAGCCTTGTTACAGGGCGTGCAACCACCTGTGGGTCATGGTTGGACTCGTAGAGTCCTTCTACACTTTGTCACTTTTTCTTATTTTTCTTGGCCTCATTCTACGAAGTATCCTATGGGCCGTTTGGTAACACGTAGGTCATCTTCCAGCAAACTCTATTTTCCCTTCATGCCTAATAATATCATTCACAACCTTTCCTATGAACCATAATATGTCCTACGGGCCGTCACTTGGTCTGTGGGTTACCCTACATTTGGAAATTTTTTTCCTTTCCTAAAGTTCATGTTATAAGAACCAACCTACGAGCCGTACGTACACTTATGGGCCATAAGTCACCCTCATAAGTCTGACTGTAGGTCATTTTTCTGCCCTACTTTTCTGCACTCAAGGCTACTAAACATGGGGTTTTTACATTACACTTCCAAATTATTTAAAAATCTTATTATGTTACTGTTAAAAGATAATTTCCATTTTTTTTGAATGCGACTCACCTTAAGTTTTAAATAGATGGGGATAGTTCTTCATCATTTCCTCTTAGACTTTCTAAGTCACTTCTCAATATTGTTAGTTTGCCACAACACTTTCAGCGAGGCCACTTCTTTATTTTGAAACTTTCTTACTTGTCGATCTAAAATAACCACTCGTTCTTCATCACAAGACAAGTCTTTAGAAATGTGAATATTCTCAATATGAGTAATATACGAAGGATCTCTAATGCACTTTTGCAACATAGATACATGAAACACCAGATGGATTACTCCCAATTTTGAAGGCAAATCAAGCTCGTACGTCACCTTGTTAATTTTATGAATAATCTTATATGGTCCAACATACCTAGGACTGAGCTTCCTTTTATTTCCAAATCACATGTTTCCTATAACGACCAAAGCCTAGGGCCTAGTCATCACACGACGAATGAGACACCCATAGGCACCTCACCTAAGTCATCTTAGCACGTCAATCATTCATAGGCATAAACTTATACATTTGTGGAAGTAAAAGAGACAGGGGCTAAGGGATAACATTTTAATTTAAAACATCATCTGCTTACATATATAGTGTCCATAAACATACCAATTAGAACATGGATAAATGGGAACTGGTAAGCGGTTGGTTTCCCTCAAATAGAAAAGATTCCAAATTTGAACATAAAGTAAAAGCCTTCGATTTGAAAGACAAAATATACATTATGTCCATAATACACAGAAAGAATATAAAATAGGTGGAGTCTCAAACTATGGGCTCACCATAACAGTACTAGTCTTATAACATTAGAAGAACTAGCCATGAGCCGAGGAAGAAGCGCCTATCCCTACATGGTGATATCATGTAGGTAAAATATGCATTTGTACTTTTGGAATGTACTAAGTATGTGAAATACAATTCAAGTATGAAATTGTAATGCCATATTTACAAGGTAAAGACTTTAATGCATGAAACAATAAGGACAACATTAACAATGAGCTTACGCATGAAAAAGGAAGTACGTTTGTTAAAAGTAATGCATAAATGAAACACATGTGATGGAACAAAGATATCAATATCATTCTTTTGTGGGAATGGATTGTAATCGACATATAAGACTATGCGAGCTACTGCATGGAATCCAATACAACCCCCTATGTTAGTATGGGGAGACCACTTTCCAGGTGGAACTCCGTCACATGGCATACATCATCATATATTATAAATGGCCTATGTGGATCCACTAGCCTAGTCTATAAGAGCTCATATGGTGGCACATAGTTAATGGGGAAAAGGGTTTCTTCTAGGGTTCCCTTACCGAACCCACCGTAATGCCTTATTCGGGGCTAAGTCATCCCATAGAATCTTTAAAACATAAACTTAGTCAAATTAAGATATTTAGAATCATAAGTAGCAATCTCATGAGTAGCTCTAAACTTAAGGAACCACCAAGTGAGAATTGCCCTTTTATTTTGGGGACCATCATAAAAATCATTTAGGGCATTGTCAACATGCTTATATATGTAACAAATCATCGACTTAGAACCTTTTGTTTTCCCTACTTATCATCATATAACATGCAAGGTTTGACTTCACCCTTAATGGGCCAAATCATTTGTTAGGAAAAACTCATAAACTACAAGAATCATGCATGATCATGGGATAATTATGCTTATATAAAACATGCATTAATAGTCCACTCTTCTTTTTCAAAACATACATCATTGGGGTCATCACTATCAACTTAAAACACATGAAAATACTTAGTAAAACATCACATAGTAATATTAAAGGCATATTATAACATAAAACATAATGAAATCATTATTAGCATGGATGGAAGTAATTAGGGAACTTAAAGAAAAGGTTAAAACTTTTAATTTAGGACTTTTTGGGTGAAAGGAGACCCACAAATCATTTCACATACCTTAGGTAAGCCTATGAAGAAGGAATTTGCTGTTTTGGAACAGACCCTTGAAAACCCTAGCCTTTTTGCCTATTCTTGAAGAGGATGAATGCCTTAGAATTTGTGAGAAAGTGGAATGATGGAAGAGAATAGGGATTATAGGGCTTTAAGGTCTAAATAGGGGCCTAAAAAGTCACAAAAATGATACAGTTTAGGTTTAGGATTGATAAAAGGACAAAACCGCCCTTCATTAAAATTCCTGAATTCAATCCACGAGACCCTGATTATGGGCCATGGATGAAACTATGAGTCATGGTTCTCATCGTCCTGTTCTCCTTTTCCAATCTTCAAAAATTAGTTACTAACCACCAACCACAAAACCACTATCCATGGGCCGTACTCCAATCCACAAGTCATGGATGGCCTTGTAGAGTCCTTCCTCACTTAGCAAATTATTTTGTTTTCCTGGACCTCATCTACGAAGGCTAACCACAGGCCATGTAGGGGATTACAAGCCATCCAGTTAGTCATGGGTTACCTCTAAATTTCCTTCATGTTTAGAGCTCATACCCAAGACTCCATCGATGAGCGTGATTCTTTCCACGAGCCATATATGCACTTCATAGACCATTTTACACTTAGACAAATCTCGAATTTCTGAGGATCTTATCTACGAGCTTGGTCTATGGCTCGTGGTTCAAACTAAGGGCCGTGAACTGACCCCTAAGCTTTATAAGCCTAACCTTTCTGCACTTTCTTGGCTCCTAACTTGAGGGTCCTTACAATATCTACCCTTGGAAACATTTGTCCCCGAATGTACTTAAACGTAGGCTCTAAGGAGTTAAACATCATCTAACAACCCAACATGCATGCAAAATGCAATTTAAATATCTTTTCATGAAATTTTCAAAATACATGCTTAACATTGGTCTTAAAACAATCCATAAACATAAAAATGAGTGTATGTATCATGCAAAACTACAATGCAAAAAATTAGAGGTTTTGGGTAAGGAGAACTTAATACCCTAGGCTTGAGTTGAGTGGAATAGATATGGGTAACACTTCATCATGTCCGCTTCCACTACCCATGTTGCACCCTCAACTTGATGATTTCTCCAAAGTACTTTAATAGATTCAACTTCCTTATTCCTTAACTTTTTCACTTGTTGGTCTAGGATTTCAATCGGTACTTCTTCATCACTCAAGTTCTCTTCAATGTTCACATCTTCCAAGGGAACCATGGAGTTTGCATCACCTATGAACTTTCTCAACATTGATACATGAAAAACCGAGTGAATCAAATTCATTTCCATTGATACTCCAACTCATATGCCACTTTTCTAACTCTTATCACCACCTTATAAGGCCTTACATACCTAGGGGTTAGTTTTACCTTTTTCACAAATTAGATCACACCTTTTATGGGAGACACCATCAAATAGAATCAATCACCATTGTTGAACTCAAGATCCCTCCTCCTCACATCAGAGTAGGACTTTTGCAGATTTTAGGCTATTTTAAACTTTCGCCTTATGGGTCTCACCTTCTCCATAACATATATGACTAAGTTCGGTCCTAGCAAGGCCATCTCACCAACTTTAAACCACCTAATAGGAGATCTACAATGTTTACAATACAATGGCTCAAATGGTGCCATCTCGATGCATATATGAAAACTATTATTGTAGGCAAACTTGATGAGAGGCAAATTCTCATACCAACTCCCCTTGAATTCCAACATGCAAGATCTCAACATATCTTCCAATGTTCGAATGGTTCTCTCGGCTTGCCCATTGGTTTTGGGATGGAAGGAGGTATTTAACTTCACCTTAGTACTAAGAGCCCTTAGAAATGATTTCCAAATATGGGAGGTAAATTGGACACCATGATCCAATATGATAGATAATTGAATCCCATTTAGCCTCACCAATTCTTGGATATACAAGTAAGCATAGTCTTCAACACTGAATGTTGTTTTGACCCATATGAAGTGAGCCAACTTTGTCATCCGATCTCACTATCATCCATATGGAATCAAAGTTCAAAGTACTTCTTGGTCTTAGAAAACCCCACTACAAAGTCCATATTGACGTTTTCCTTCTTTAAAGTAGGAATATCAATAACTTGAGCTAGGCCACCTGGCCTTTGATACTCAATCTTGATTTGTTGGCATTTGGAACAATCTAACACAAAATTGGCAATGTCTCTCTTTATTTAATTCCACCAATATACCTCCCTAAAATCTCTACACATTTTTGTAAAACCGGGATGAATTGAATAAGAAGCGTTATGAGCCTCTTGCAATATCAACTTCTTCAACTTACTATCATTTGGCACACAAAATCTCCCTTGATATCGGAGTACACCATCTTCCCCTTGTGAGAAATTGTTTATCTTTCTTCCTTCACCAAGGCTTTCAATTCAATTATGGTGGGATCAAAGTCTTGCTTAGACTTAACTATCACGACCCAAACCTAGGGCCTAGCCATCACACGGCTAATGTGACACCCGAAGGCATCCCATTCAAGCTTCATGTTCATATCATAAGCATAAATAAGGTAAAATAAGCATAACATAAGAGAATACACAAGTGGGACATGTCAATATATAAATCATAGTTTCCCTTAAGAGAAATTACATCAATCATAATGTCCCAAAATATCCTCTATATCATTAAGGTCTTGGCGGATGCTAGAACATAGCCTACTAGCTCAACCTCCAGATATACATAAAAAAAGTCATAAAGTCTCAATAGGAAAACATCATAAAAGGTCTTATTCCCGAAGCATGTGAACTCACCAACCAGTCTTTTAAAGCTCAACTCTAAATCTAGCCATGAAATGGAAAAGCAGTCTCGTTGTCCATCCCTATGCGTTAGTACATGGAATGTACTAAGTATGTAGGTATGCCATACATCAAGGAACATCATAACATAATATCAATATGCATAATCTTAGTCAATAAAGTAAGGACACAATATGTAGGAACAAGGAAAGTTTAAAACCATGAATAGAATCATCATCAAAATCCTTCAGAACCTTGAAATACATATGTGGGAATAAGACCATAATCGATAATAAGATCATGCAAGCTATTACATGGAATCTTGATATTCCCTCTACACCAAGCAAAACAAGAGTCTACTTTGCCAAGGTAGACTCGATCCTCACCCTATAGGATCTATTCTAGCATGGCGAGAACCCATCATTTGACCTCACCCTTTAGGCTCTATCCTAGCACAGTGAGTGTCCATTAAAAACTATATGGATCAATTAGCATACCTATATGGCATATAAAATAAATATCACTTCTACGGTAGCATGTAGTTATAGGGCATTAGAATCTACCAAGCTCTCTCGGTGCTAAGTCATATCTCATAGAATACATAAACTATAATGACCCGACCTAGGGGCCTAGTTCTCACACGGCGAATGGGTTACCCGAAGGCACTCCATCAAGGCCATCTTAAATATCTTAAGAATTTATAAACATAAATTAAACATTTACGGAAGTAAAATGGGGAAGGGTTTATGGTACCATAATATGACAATGAAGAAGCATTAAAAAGAAACATCAACATTAGTCCATAAAGCATACCAACTAAAATATCAATGGACGAAACTGGTAACAATCAATTTTCATCATATAGAAAAGATTCCATTTATAAACAACATAGAATGTGAAATCCTCCAAAGGTCAACATATACATGGTGTCTGAAATACATAGTAAGGAGAAAATGCTAGAGACCCGAACTAAGGTTTCACCATAACAAAAACACTAGTCTTGACCATCATAAAACTAGTCACGAGCCAGTGGAGGAGTACCTATCCCTACATGGTTAAATCATGAAGGCAAAATATGAATTAGTACTTTTGGAATGTACTAAGTATGTGAGATGCAAAACAAATATGAAATTATAATGCCATTATTCATAAGTAAAGATAGACATGCATAGTAATTTATATATTAGCTTAAACATGCACAAGGAATATTACATCAAAATGAGTAAAAGTCATACACATAAGAAACACATGTGATAGAACCATATTGTAGAATCATAAACTTGTGGGAGAAGACCTTAACCAACATTTAAGATCATGTGAGCTACTACATGGAATCTAACATAACAATCTATGTTGGCGTAGGGAGACCACTTTCCAGGTGGAATTCCATCATCTTAGCATGCATCTTTATATAACATAAATGGACTACATATATCCACTAGACTATCCTACAAGGACTTCTATGGTAGAACACAGTTTAACGAGACAAAGGGTTGCTACTATGGTTCCCTTACCGAACCCCACCTTAATGTCACATTCGGTGCTAAGACATCCCACAAAATATTTAAAACATAACTTAGTCAAATTATGACACTTCGAATCATGAGTAGCAAGTCATAGGAGTAGCTTGAACGCAGGAGCCTCCAAGTGAGTATTGTCCTTTCATCTTGGGGACCTTCTTAAACATCTTTACGACAATTGTCAACATGCTTATATCTTGGAAAAATCATAACTTTTAAACTTTCCTTTAGTGCCCTAATTTTTCTCATAAAACATGCTAAACTTGACTTGAAACTAGGAGGGCTAAGCTTTTAAGTTTGAACAATCATTTATCACAAAACCATGTATAAATCATGAAAATATACTCATTTAAAACATAATAAAATAGCCCATACTTCATTACCTTAACCCACATTATTGGGGTCATCATCAATAACTTAAATATATGCAAAACTTAGTAAATCATCATAGGATACCATTAAAACCATTTAATAACATAAAGTATCATAAACTCATTATTAACATGCATATTAACTTGAAGGGACTTATAGAAAAGGTAAAAGGCATTATGAAGGACTTTGTGGGTGAAAGGATACCCTCAAATCAAAGTCACATACCTTGGTAAGCTTGGGAAAAAGGAATTCACTGTTTGAAGAGAAGACCCCTTGAAACCCTTATTAGCTTGTTCTTCTTCTATGGAAGAGTATTGTATTGCCTTAGGCTTTTGAGAATGAGAGAATGGAAGAGTGAATAAGGGTCCTAAGGCTTTAAGGTCTAGTTTAGGGACCTTAGGATCCCAAAAATGACATAGTATAGGATTAGAATTTGTAGAAATGATAAAACTGCCCTTTAACAAAACTGCTAGAATAAATCTATGAAAGCCCGATTATGGGGCATAGTTTGAACCACAGACCATAGTCTTTTTTGTGTTATTTTCCTTTTCCAAACTTCAGAAACTCTTTTGTCGACCCAAACCACAAAACCCTTTTCTACGGGCCATCCTTTGACTTATGACCCATGGTTAGACTCGTAGAGTCCTTTCACACTTTTTCAATTTCTTTACTTTAATGATCCTCACTCACGAAGGGTATCTACGAGTCATACATAGGTCTACGAACCATACTGTTAATTGTAGGTCACTTTTCAAAAACTCTAAATTTTCTTCATGTTTGGCACTCCCATCTACGACTCTATCTATGAATCGTCAAACATTTTATGAGCCGTTGATGGGTACGTGGGTTACCCCACACTTGAAACTTTTTTCCCTTCCTAAAATTTATGTTTAAGAGGATAACCTACGGGTCTTCAATCCATCTACGGGCCGTCAATCCATCTACGGGCCATCAATCCATCTACGGGCCATAAGTCGGCCTCATGTATTGACCCCGAGTCATTTTCTATCCAACTTTTTTTTACTCTTAAGCTCCTAAACTGAGGATCACTACATAAATCATGGATATTCATAGCTTTCAACACAGTTCATTAAAATTATGCTTTCATAGATTGTAAAATAATCATCATAATCTTTATGAAAACATCTCATATCATAGGAATAGTCCATCTACATAGATTTTCATAAAGTGTGAGTAAACTACTCATCTTATCATTATTATAAACATTTGGGCCTTAATCACCCTCATCATCATCATACCATCATTATCATCATAACATCACCATTGTGATTATCATTTAAAATATGATTTTCCATACTTAATCATATCCATGAAAGTCATAACTTCATCATAGAAAACTAGGGCCATGTGTGGGTTGATGAATAATTGAGTTAAAACCGTGCGATTTAATAAAATTCATAGAGTAATTATGCAATTGAAATCAATTTGAAACATTAGTAAAGGAACCCACATCAATTCAATAAGCCCTAATCATCATATACTTGTAATCATATACTTTTACTTTGAAAATCATATAAATTACGTAATTCTTCTTAACTCATGTACAAATAAGTATAATCATCATGTAGGGATCATAATCCATGGATTTGGAGTCATATCATAAAAGTTCATAAGAATTCATCATGAAACTTTGAGAAAAAAGAGGTTTTGGATTGGGCTCCATGGATGGAACTAATCCATGAAAGAAGCGCTATATATCTCAAGTGAAAAACATAGGAATTTAGAGTAGAAAAGCCTTGAAATCCTTAGCAATGCGTGGAGCCCTAACTTTAATAGAGTCCTTGTCTAGAGAGAGAAATATTTGAGAGCCTTTGAGGAAATTATGAGAGTGAATGAGATAGAATGATTAGGTATAGGATTTATAAGGTTTAGTTCGGTTAAGTTAGTTAGGAGTGATAAAATTACATAGTTTAGGAGTTAAATGAATTGGAAATATCCAAAAGGCTCTTCATTAAAAATTGACAAAACCATCTACAGACCCCATCCATTGGCTGTAGTTCCACCTTTGGTTCGTGCTTTGGCTTTATAGAGCACATGTAAAAAAAGTTGAGCTATTGAAAATTGCACTTTCCATACCATAAACAAATAGTATGGTTTGTGGTTCCATACACGGACCATGAATCCCTTCATGCATCCTCCTCAGACTTGAGAAATATTTTGAGTTCTTCATGGCTTCTTTCATGACTCTTTGGACAGGCTGTGGTTCTATCTATGGTCCATCCTGTTAATCATGAAACAACTTCCAAAACCCCCAAAATTTCCCAAATTTATGGACTTAGGTCCATGAGACCTTCCTACAACCCTTGTTCTCATCCAAGAGCCATAGATTGGCTTGTTCAAACCTTCCACTCTTTAAAATATCACAACTTTTCATTTTCTAGGCCATAGAACATATAGGGTTTACAATATCTCCCCCTTGGGATAGTTCGATCTCGAATGAGATAGAATCACACTTAAGTAGAGTAGCAATATAGCCATCATCGTAACATATTTGCAAAAATTTAACTTAATCACCATCTTTATAAAATCATTAAACTTATGCATCAAACATTATTCAAAAATAGTTTCATGATCATGCATGCATACAATGTGACAAGGGAACATGTATTCATGAGAATTTGGGGAAATAGATCATATTAGGTACCTTAGTCTTGAATAGAGGGAAAGAGGTATGGATATTATTTCATCATATCTTCCCCGGCTTCCCAAGTAGAACTTTTAACTCGTTGGTTTCTCCATAACACTTTGACAGATGCAACCTCTTTATATCTCAACCTCTTTACTTACAAGTCTAAACTCTCAACCGGTTCTTCTTCATAGGTCAAATCCTATTCAATAGCCACATTCTTCAATGGAACAATGGAATTAGGATCATCTATGCATTTTCTCAACATCGACACGTGAAACACTGGATGAACCATAGCTAACACCATAGGTAAATCTAACTCATAAGCTACTTTCCCAATTCTTTTCACAACTTCATAAGGTCACATATATCTAGGACTTAATTTTCCCTTATTACCAAGCACATTATCCCTTTCATTATTAAAACCTTCAAATACACATAAGTACCTTCCTCAAACTCAAGATACCTTCTTCTAACATCGATATGACTTTTGACGACTTTATGCAGCCCTTAACCTTTCTCTTATGACTTTCACTTTCTCTATAGCATCAAGTACCAAATTCGGTCCAATCAAAGGCATCTCTCCAACTTCAAACCATTCCACCAGCAATCTACACCAGCTACCATACAAGGCTTCAAACAATGCCATATCAATACTTGAGTGAAAACTATTGCTATAAGCAAATTTAATAAAGGGTAAGTGGTCATTCAAACTTTCTTTGAAATCAAGCACACATGCCTTCAATATATATTTTAATATTTGGATTGTCCTTTTAGCTTGTCCATTCGTTTGAGGATAAAATGTGGTATGTAGCTTTACCTTTGTACCAAGGCCCTTTTGGAAAGACTTCCAAAAATAAAAAGTATATTGAGCACCTCTATCCGATAAAATAGATAACTGTACCCCATTTAACCTTACCAATTCTTGAATGTAGACCTTAGCATAATCTTCAACACCATAAGAAGTCTTCACCGACAAAAAGTGGGCTATTTTCGTCATTTCATCCACAACCACCCTAATTGAGTCAAATTGCTTCCTAGTCTTTGGCATACCCCTGATGAAATCCATATTCATTTCCTCCCATTTTCAAGCAGGTTTCTCAATATCTTGAGCCAAACCACCCGGTCTTTGGTGTTCCACCTTTACTTGTTGATAATTTGCACACTTTGTCACACATTTTGCTATATCGTTCTTCATACCATTCCACCAATACACCTTTCTCAAGTCTCTATATATTTTGGTGGATCTAGGATGAATAAAATACATGGAATTGTGAGCTTCATCTAGTATCTTTTCCCTTAGACCATCTACATCGACACACATAATCGCCCTTGGTAATGTTGCACTCCATCTCCCCCTTGTGAGAAGACCTCAATCTTCTTATCAACCACCAACTTCTTCAATTCAACCAAAGTAGGATCCATGTCTTGTTTTGCTTTCACCCTTCTATTAAAGATGATTTCGCTCCATCTTATACAAATACACTACCATTATTTAAGCCATTTAAACTCATACCCAAATGAGCCAAATGATGCACTTCTTTAACTAACTCTTTCTTTCCATTCTCAACATTTGCAATGCTGCCCATAGGCATTCTACTTAATGTATCAACCACAACATTTTCCTTGCAGGGTGATACATCACACTCATATCATAATCCTTCAAATGTTCCAACCACCTCCTTTGCCTTAGGTTCAAATCCTTTTGGCTAAAAACATATTGAAAAATCTTGTGATCTGTGGATATATCAACATGCACTCCATAGAGATAATGTTGCCAAATATTTAATGCAAACACAACGACCAACAACTCAAGATCATGAGTTGGATAGTTCCTTTCATGTACTTTCAATTACCTTGAGGCATAAGCAATGTCTTTTCCATGTTGCATCAAGACTTAACCCAAGCCTTTATGTGAGGCATGACAATACATAACAAAACCATTCGGACCTTCGGACAATGCCAAAATAAGAGCCAAAGTAAGAGGATTGTTCAAAGTTTGGAAACTCTTCTCACATTCCTCAAACCATTGAAATTTCACCTTTTTTGGGTCAACTTAGTTAAAGGAGAGGCAATGGAAGAAAACTCCTCAGCAAATCTTCTATAATACCCAACCAAACCCAAAAAGCTCCTAATATCAAATGGACACAAGGGTGTAGGCTAATTCTTCACCGCCTCCATCTTCTTTAGATCAACGCTAATACCATCACCCAAAATAATGTGGTCAAGAAAAGCCACTTCCTTTAGCCAAAACTCGCACTTATGAAACTTGGCAAAGAGTTGCCTATCTCTCAATGTTTGTAACACAATTCTCAAATGATCCTTAGGATCCTTTGTATCCCGTGAATAGACCAATATATCATCTATGAACACTACAAAAAATATATCCAAATACAACTTGAAGATTCTATTAATCAAATCCATAAAAATAGTGAGAAAATTCATTAATCCAAACAACATAACCAAGAATTCAAAATGACCATACCGAGTTCTAAATTTTAGGAATGTCATTTCCTTTACCCTTAATTGGTGATATCCTAACCAAATATCAATCTTAGAAAAGTAACTTGCACCTTGTAGTTGATCAAATAGGTCATCGATCCTACTAGATACTTGTTTTTGATAGTTACCTTTTTCAATTGTCTATAATCCACGTACATCCAAAGTGAACCATTCTTCTTCCTTACAAATAACACAAAAGCACCCTTTGGAGACACACAAGGCCTTATGAATCCTTTATCAAACAAGTCCCTTAGTTGTTCCTTCAATTCTTTTAACTCCGTGGGGGTAATTCAATATGGAGGTATAGAAATAGGTTGAGTGTCAGGTAAAAGATCAATACCAAAATCAATTTCCCATACAAGAGGAATACCAAGCAAATCATAGAGGAAGATATCGGGAAACTCATTAAATATATGAACTAAATCAAGAGTAGTAACCTTGGACTCAACATCCGTGACTTAGACTAGATGATATATGCAACCTTTGAAAATCATTTTCATAGCCTTCACATAAGAAACAAACTTTCCTTTGAACACCGAATTGGTTCCCTTCTATTTAAGAATGGGATCATTATGAACTTGGAATGTGACCCTATGGGTTTTACAATCCATAGAAGCATAAGATACATGCAACCAATCCATGCCGAGAACGATATCAAAATCTGTCATATCAAGTTCAACAAGATCACATGAAAAAACTTTATGCAAGACTGACACGGAATAATTTCTGTAGACTTTTATTTGTCTAAGATTGACTCACCAAGCAGAGTATAGACTGAATAAGGCTCTAATAAGACTTTCAAAAACACATCAAACTTTATAATAAGGAAAGGAGTAACAAATGACATATTAGCACTGGGGTCAAATAAAGCATACACATCATGATCAAAGACTCTTAACATATCAATAACCTCAGGAGACTCTTCAACCTCTTTTTTAGCATGAAAAACATAGAATCGATTGCCACATAGACCATCACCTGAGCTTCAGCACCTTGTTGTACTTTCCCTCTTTGAACCATTCTACCTTGTGGACGTCCTTCTTTACCCTTATTGGCAACATTAGGACACTCGATAATCTTGTGCCCCATCTTTCCATAATCAAAACAAGAATTGGTACCTCTCAAGCATTCATCAACATGGTTTCTTCCACACTTGGGACACCTAGGAAGAATACACGGTGAATGTCTATTAAAAGTTATATGAATCCATTAGTATAACTTTAAGGCATATAAACATGAACATTACTTCTATAGTGGCACATAGTTATGGGGCATTGGAATATACCAAGGCCTCTCGGTGCTAAGTCATATCCCATGGAATACATAAATCATGCATATTCATATCTTTCAACTTACTTCATTAAAATCATGCTCTCATAATTGGTAAAATAATCATCATAATCTTAATAAAAATATCTCATATCATAAAAATAGTCCATCTACAAAGTTTTTCATAAAGTGTGGATAAACTCTCCATCTTATCATCATCATAAACATTAGAGCCTTTATCACCCTCATCATCATCATATCATCATTATCATCATAATATCACCAATTTGATCATCATTAAAAATATGCTTTTCCATACTTAAAATCATATCCATGAAAGTCATAGCTTCATCATAGGAAACTAGGTCCATGTGTGGATTTATGAACAATTGAGTTAAAACCATGCGATTTAATGAAACTCATAGAGAAATTATGCAGTTTAAATCAATTTGAAACATTAGTAAAGGAACCCACATCAATTCAACAAGTGCTAATATCATATATTTGTAATAATATACTTTTACTTTTAAAATGATAGAAATCATGTAATTCTTCATAATTCATACATAAATAAGTATGATGATCATGTAGGGATCATAATCTATGAATTTGGAATCATATCATAAAAGCCTATACGAATTCATCATGAAACTTTGAGAAAAGGAGGTTTTGGATTGAGCTCCATGGATGAAACTAATCCATGAATTAAGCCTTACATACCTCAAGTGAGAACCTTAGGAATTTGGTGTATAAAAGCCTTGAAATCCTTAGCAAAGGTTTGAACCCTAACTTCAATGGAGTTCTTGTCCAGAGAGAGAAATATTTAAGGGAATTTCGAGGGTGAATGAGATAGAATGAATTGGGAATATGATTTATAAGGTTTAGGTTGGTTAAGTTAGTTAGGAGGGATAAAATTACATAGTTTAGGAGTTAAGCAATTTGAAAATATCCAAAAGGCCCTTCATTAAAAATTGACGGATCTATCTACGAGACCCTATCCATGAGCTGTGGTTCCACCTGTCACTAAAGTTTCACTAAAGTTGAGCTACTAGAAATTGCATTTTTCATACCATAAAAGAACAGTACCACCCATGGTTCCATACATGGACCATGAATCCCTTCATGCATCCTCTTCAAACTTAGAAAATTTTTGAGCTCTTTAGGGCTCCTTTCACGACCCTTTTGATGGGATATGGTTCCATCTATGGTCCATTCTGTTAATCATGGAATAACTTCTAGAAACCCAAAATTTTCCAACTTTCTGACTTAGGTCCATTAGAACTTCCTACGACCTGTGATCTCATCCATGAGCCATAAATTTGTTTGTGCAAACCTGCCTGTCTTTAAAATGTCTCAACATTTTATTTTCCAGGCCATGTAATATGCAAGGTATAATATTAACGTCCTCAATTAAAGACGATTCATACCTATGTAAGCACCATAACACTACCATTACCAGATTAATTCAATTACATTCCCAATCTAGCCAACCTATGGACTTCTTTAGCTAACGTTTTTTCCATTATCTTCTATGTGAGACACACTACCCATAATAACTCTACTAAGAGCAATGTCTACCACATTGGCTTTACCCTGGTGGTACTTCACACTCATATTGTAATGACCTGGTTTGTCATTTTTGGCCTTATTTGTAAAAATTATTATTTTACCCTTTTTTAAGTTTTTGAGCATATTTTGAACTATTTGTATTGTTGAAACTGAAATCCTAACTTTTTAAAATGGAAATTTTGAGTTTTGGCAATTTTTGAAAGATTAAGTTGTTGAAAAAGTAATATTTTATACCATTCTTCATTTTGAGTGTAGGATTGGAGATCTGTTAATTTCATTAGCTCCGAAACATTAAAACTGGTCTATGTGAAGTTACAGAACTGAATTGGGAGTTGAAATGAGGGTTTTAGGTCCAAAGTTAGTTTTGAGAACTTTGGTCAATATTCGGAGTTCGAGAAGATCGGATTGAAATTCTGACAGTTTTAGTAGTTCCATATGGTTGAACTAACGCTAGAAATGATCTCAAAATATTTTTCAGAGTTGCCAAGGATAGTTTTAGTATTTTGAGTTTTAAACTAGTTTTATCAAGTTGCTTTGGTATATGTGGCGAGGAGGCCTTGAAATAGATTTCTGATGATTCTGTTGAGTCCAAATCACTGTTTCAGGTATGAAAATATATTTGATTTGTAAAATTTTGATTCCAGATGAGTTCTAAGGGTCCAATTCAATGAGGGAATTGGATTAGGGCATAGCTGGTGCAGATTTTGTGGTGCAACCTCATTAATAATCCGAGTTTACACCCCAGACTTCACGTTTGGGGAGGTGCACCTGTTCCTTATCCGTGTTCACGGACAAGGGCTCCGCGTTTGTAGGGGGACCAGTATTTCTTACTCTCTGTGTTCGCGGGTCCAGTTCCATGCTCGCGGAGCATTGTTGGATCCTCACCCTCCGCATTCGCAAGACCCCACCCACGTTCGCGGTGTACATTTTCCCTTAACAATTTTTAATCAAGATAGTCACCATTTTTACTTTATTTTTGAACTTTTAAAGCTTTTGGGGAAATTTTGAAGGATGATTTTGGAAGGATTTTGTTGGGTAAGTGTTTGTAACACTATTCTAATTATTTTTCATAAGTTTTATCTTGATTTTGTCTTAAATTTCATGATTTCAAATGTTCAAAATTAGGTATTTCTAGACCACAATTTCCAACTTTAAATGTTGTTTCTCATTCATTTTAAACCCATATTTTGTGGGATTTTCACCCATGGACTTTATTTTTTGCGTAGAACGTGATTTTAAAGTTAATTTCTAGTTTCGAGAATCTCGTATTTTAGCCCTAAATTTGACCATTCTGCCCCTAAGCCTAATTCATGCCAATATGGGTATCAAAATGCTCCTTTAATGCATAGTATCTATTGTTGATAGTGGTTGATAGATATTTTGAGGATTAAATTGATTAAAAGCTTGTCCGAGTGCAGTTTCAACATTGAGGTAGGTTCGGCTAACCTTTTTGGGACTGGATTTGAGTTATTGATCATGTTTATGTGGTAATTATGAGATCTAGAATGAATCTTGAGTAGATACATTGATATGTTGGACTATTGATGGAAATGTGATCCCATTTATTGATGGAAATGTTATCTTATTAATAAATTGAGATGAGATCTTGTGAATTGAGATAATTTGAGAGATTATGTGGTAATAAGAGACTTGTGATATCAATTGAATAATTATGATACTTTAATGGCTTATGAGATTTTTTTGAGGATCTTTGGTATATTTTGGGATGAGTAAGGTCTTGTATTATTGATATAACTGCGTGATTGGGATGAGTAAGGTCCGATATTATTGATATACTTGCATAATTGGGACGAATGAGGTCCAGTAGTATTGATATTCTTGGATATTGATATAATTATGATAATCTGAGACATGTTGATAGTATGAGCCCTAGTTGTGATTGTGACACTTGATATTATTCCATATGACTATTTGACATTCATGTATCGATATTCACATTATGATGTTACTTTATATATATACATGCATATATGGATTGGATCATTAATTGTACTTATTCCATGTTTCATTGTACCGTCACTTGACCATGAGTAGGTGGCAAGATTGAGATATTGTGACACCCTTGACCACGAACAGGTGGCAAGGTTGAGGCATTGTGATACCTCTTGACCAAGGGCAGGTGAAAAGGTTGAAACATTATGATATTCTTTGACCATGGGCAGCTGGAAAGGTCAAGACATTATGATAATCCTCGATCATGGCCAGGTCACAATGTTGTGAGGCTTGGTATATGACTTGATAAGTTCCATGCATTGGGTTTATATCTCTCGGTTATGTTGTACCATTGGTGGTTGTGGAGATGTTATCTTATCATTATATACATTATTATTATTGTACACTAACCTTTTGGGATGCAGGTGATAGTATTCTTCGTTATCATATACTTGCTCGATTTCTCTTACCTAGTCATTTGAACCTACTGGGTACATTTTGGTGTACTCACCCCTACTTTGTTTCCTCCCTGTAGATCGAGCACAGGGACCCACACATGGTAGTTGATTCACTCTAGTTGCGCTTTTCTACATCCATCCATATCTTACTGGTGAGGCTCAGACTTCGAGTCGCCGTGGATCTTTAGGATTTTCTTTGTTGTTCTTTTCAGACTATGTATCAAATACTATGAGAAAACTTTGTATTTTACTTTGAGAAAGTTGTATTTAGTCTTTCACACTATATAGATACTCTTATACTCATGATTCTAGGTTTTAGGATTATTATGTTATGTTGTGATGGTTTCTGCTTTATTCCATTCTTCTTTAGTCTCAATTTGATTTTGGGTCATTACAAGTTTTGTATCAGAGATCTAGGTTCATTGGGATCGTGAGTCAAGAGCAGGGTGCCTAGTAAAGTCTCACAGATTGGTATATAGACTTCCATACCCATCTTCGGGAGGCAAAGGGGCACTTGTTAGGAAAAAACTTTCATTTCTTGCTTCTATTCTTGCACTTTTTTATATCACATATTTTGAAAGTTTCTAATCTACTCCTTCTATGCAGATGTCGATAACCAGATCCTGATGATCAGTGGGAGAGCCTAAGCCTGCTGATATGACTTCTACTCATGGTCAAGGTAGAGCTCGTGATAGGGCCAGGGACTGAGGGCATATTAGAGTCGTAGCTCTTCCCAGAGAATAGACTAGATCAGTTTCTCCAGAGCCTGCTTATGAGTCAAAGAGGTCTGCGGATTTTATTCCACCACTCATAGCCCAAGATTTCACACCCTCAGTTTAGGAGTTGCTTTTGAGGGTATTGGAAAGATTAGAGGGGGCAACTTCTGCCCCAATTACTGTTGATGTTCCAGTTTCTACTGTACTAGTTGGTCTCATTTAGCTCTTATTGAGACAGCCATGACCCATGTTGGTGCTTTTTAAGCCCCGGTGGATCCTCCTATGACTGCTATGATTCAGCCTCAGACATCTTGACTGAGTTTAGGTTTTTAGTTTTAGAGTTTGGTATTACTCCATCTATTGCACCACCCTTATTTATGGTGCCACCTTCATCTGCTAGTCCAACCATATCTACTACTGAGTAGAAGAGTTTTGAGTGGTTTGTACGTTTGACTTCCCCGAGATTTGATGGTACCCCTAGTGGTAGAACTTATGATTTTTTGTTAGAGTGTCAGGATTGTTTATGTAATTTTGCCATTTTAGAGTCGCATGGAGTTGCTTATACCTTTTACCAGTTCATTGGCTCAGCTAACGAGTGTTGGAGGTCAGTGTTGGCTCTCCGACAGGTTAAATCTCTAGTGATGACATTAAAGTAGTTTACAAGAGTATTCTTGGAGAGGTTCATTCCATATATCTTTCAGGACAACCGTACGAATGATTTTGATAGACTCTAGTAGGGTTCTATGTTAGTTTCTGATTATGAGGCCAAATTTCATTCATTGTCCAGATATGCCTTATCCAATATCCCTACTGAATTTGAGAGGATTCAATACCTTTCCAAGGTGTCAACAGGGTATCTTCAGGAATCTACAACTTTTTTAGTTCTGGCTGGAGGCATATTTCAAAGTATAGTGTATTATACTCATATAATTAAGCGCATTAGGCATGATAGATAGGGTGGTGAGAAGAGGTTCTGCCAACATGGATAATTTAGTAGACACCCACCTCGTGACCGAGAGTTTCAGAGGTAGAGCCATTAAGGTCGAGCAATTCAGGCAGCTCTTCCAACATCTAATAGTGTTAATAGGTCTCAGCTTACTCAGATAGGTCATGATAGTTCTTTTGGTTCAGTCAGATGTGGTGGTTCTTTGGCATAGGCATCTCAGGGATGAGACCCCAAGGCTTGCTATGTTTGTGATGAGGTTGGGAACTTCGCCAACCATTGTTCACATCATCCTTTCCTCTCACAGGATTTAGGGTTTCAGCCAGCCCGTTCAGCCCTAACATAAGTAGCTAGAGATATCACTCAAGGCATGAGGGGAGGTACCAAAGGAGGTCATGGCATAGTGAGAGGTAGAGATCGTGGAGGTCCACAGGTTAGTTGTGGCCGTAGAGTTTGCTATCTTGTCCTAGAATGAGTTGAGGCAAAGGCCTCTGATGCAGTTACAAAATGTATGGTTCTGATGTGCCATCATTCAACTGTAGTTTTATTTGATCCAGGTGCTACTTATTCATATGTATCAGCTTATTTTGCTTTGAATATTGATATGATATGTGGGCCACTTGCTGAGCCTATTTGTGTTTCCACCTCGGTAGGTGAATCATTAGTGGTGAATCGGGTATATCGGGGATTTTTTGTGACTTTTATAAGGAGGGATACTATCGTTGACTTAATATTGTTGTATATGGTAGACTTTGATATGATATTGGGTATGGACTGGTTATCATATCATAATGTTATTCTTGACTATTATGCAAACACTATGACCTTATTTTGTCCCGAGTTACCTCTATTGGTATGGACTGGAGCACCTAGCTCCTATCCTAATGGAGTTATTTCATATATGCATACTTGTCGATTGATGAATAAAGGTTGTTTGGCATATTTAGCTCATGTTCGAGCTGTTTCTCAGGAGTCTCCATCATTGGATACCAATAGAGTTGCTAGAGAGTTTATGGATGTATTTTTGACTGATTTTCCTAGTGTTCCTCCAGATCGTGATATAGACTTTATTATTGATGTGAAGTCGGACACTAAGACCATTTTTATTACCCCTTATCGGATGACTCTAATTTAATTGAAGGAATTGAAGGAGCAACTAGAGGACTTGTTAAAGAAAGGATTCATTCATCCGAGTGTATCTCCTTGGGTTGCTTCTGTCTTATTTGTGAAAAATAAGGATGGCACTATGCATATGCGTATTGATTATTGCAAGTTGAACAAAGTGACCATCAAGAGTAAGTATCCTTTGCCTCATATTGATGATCTCTTTAACCAGTTATAGGGTGCCTTAATATTCTTCATGATCAATTTGAGGTTTAGATATCATCAGTTGAGAGTTCAAGAGTATAATATATTTAAGATAACTTTCAGGACCCGTTACGAGCATTATGAGCTTATGGTTATGTCATCTGGGTTGACTAATGCCCCAACTACTTTTATAGAGTTGATAAACTGAGTGTTCAAACTCTATTTAGACATATTTTTATCCTATTTATCAATAATATATTGATTTATTCCAAGGGTGAGGCCGATCATGTTCAACACTTGAGGATCATACTTCAGAGATTGAGGGTGAAGAAGTTGTATGCAAAGTTCTCAAAGTGTGAGTTTTGGCTTGAGTCTGTTGTATTTCTTGGGTAAGTAATGTCAAAAGAGGGTATTATCGTGGATCTGGCCAGGGTGGTAGCTATTGTGAGTGAGTTAGACCTATTTCTTTTACTGAGATTCAAAGCTTCATTGGTTTGGCAGGATATTATCGATGTTTTGTTCAAGGATTCTCTTTTATAGCTGCCCCGTTGACCAGATTGACTAAAAAAGATATGGCATTTCAGTCTTCTGAGGAGTATAAGGCAAGCTTTCAAAAGCTCAAAGATTTATTGACTTCAACACCTATTCTTGCATTGCCTTAAGAGAGAGTGCCATTTCTGGTATATTATGATACTTTTAGCATGGGTCTGGGTGGTGTATTGATGCAGAAGGGGAAGGTGATAACCCATACTTCAAGATAAATGGAAGTTCATGAGAGGAACTACCCCACCTATGACCTAGGGTTGGCTATGGTGGTATTTGTGTTGAAATTGTGGCATAACTATCTTTAGGGGGTGCATTGTGAGATCTTCACCGATCATCAGAATCTCAAATACATGAGACAATGTAGGTGGATGGAATTGCTTAAGCACTATGATATCTCTATTTTATACCACCTCGGGAAGGCAACTTTGGTAGCCGATGCTTTTAGCCTAAAGACTACTAGAATGGGGAGTTTGGCATTCTTGAGGACTGAGGAGAGACCCTTAGCTTTAGAGGTTCAGTCACTTGCTAGATAGATGGCCCGTTTGGACATTTCCCCTCCTCAGAGTATTTTGGCCTTTGTTGTGGCTAGATCTTCTTTGCTTAATCAAACATGTAATCATCAGTTTGGGGACCCCATATTGTGCATGATTCGTGATAAAGTGTTGAGATCTGAAACCAAGGTGTCTATTATTGATTCTAATGGTGTTTTGAGGATAAATGGTAGAGTTTGTGTGCCTGAGGTTGGGGGTTTTGTGAGATTGATATTGGAGGAGACTCTTTGTGCTAGATATTCTATCCATCCTGGTGTGGAAAAGATGTACCATGATCTAAAACAACATTATTGGTGGTTAGGGATGAGAAGGGATATAGTTGAGTTTGGGCAAAGTGTTTGAATTGCCAACAGGTCAAGTATGAGCACCAAAGGTCCGGTGGATTGATGCAAAAGATGCCTATTCTCGAGTGAAAGTGGGAGAGGGTGACTATGGACTTTGTTACAGGTTTGACCATGGCCTTGGGCAAGTTTGATTCAGTTTGGGTGGTGGTTGATCGTATGACCATTTCAACTCACTTCTTACCGTTGAAGACTAGCTACAGTGTGGAGTAGATGGCTAGGTTGTATATCTGGGATATTATCAGAGTGCATGGTGTTCTTGATGTGCTGCAAAAATATAACACTTTTGATGCTTAAGACTTGGAATTTTGTGTGTTCCCAAAGAAATGGTAGTAGGTTTGATGTGTTTTTATATCTATTTGGTAGGATTACAAGAGTTGGCATGATATTGGGCAATATTCTGCAGAATAACAGGTTTTGAGGACTTACGAGGTACTCTATGGGCCGTGGCTAATTTCCTGATCCATAGAGGGGTTTTGTGATTAAGATCCAGTAAAAGGCCTATTTTTCAGAAGTTGTATTCATGTGTGATCAGACGAGCCGTAGAAACTTGTACGAGTCATGGATGGGTATCATGCCAGGAGGATCAGAGATTGATAAAGTTTTAGAAAAGTGCTCAGATGAAACCCTCCATGGGCCGTAAGTCAAAATATGGCCCATAGAAAGGTCTTGTAAAAGTGAAGCCAAATATTAAAGATAGCAAAGTACAAAGCCTAAGTATGGGCCATGGAACTTTGTATGGCCTGTAACCCAGATCGTGGAAGCTGCCGACTCAATTTTCCTATTTTGTTTTGGATTTGGTTTTTAATTATTATAAATAGGTTTTTTAGGTCTTTTAGATAGGGAAATACATGAGAGAACTGAAAAACACCTCTGTGACTTTAGATTCTGTGATTTTTGCTTTGGATTATTACATCGTGATTTTTTGTGGAGAATTTTGGATTTCTTGTTCTTATTTTCATCATTGTAAGTCTTTAATTATGTTATTCTATATCATGATTTCTTCATCTCTAATGGGCATGCATAGATAAATCCATAACTAGGGTTATGAGAATCATAAAAAACTAACAAAGTAGAATTAGAATAATTCATAATTCTTGGAAAGTGTGCATGTATGTATTTATTATTTCTCTTTGTATCGAATGATTTTTAATGGATAGCCAATGTTAAACTCACCCTAATTCTTATCGACTGGATCAAGGTGGTAAGGAATGGGAAAAAGGAATAGTTAACCGGATTTGATGTGATCCCACTCGTCTAATCAATTGAATTGGATCAGGGGAGGTTGTACTGGAATAGTAGGTAAGGGTTAGTAATGTCACACTATAGGGATGAATCAAATCACGTATTAAAATTTGCCTCTGTCCTGGATCAAAGGGTTTGGTAAACTTAACTTACTGTTCTACTTGCCACACACTGGAAAATAATACGATTATATGGATCTTCTGAGTTAGGGAATCATGGAGAACACAATACCCTAGTTATTTTTTCCACTAGTTTCACAACACTTACTTCTAGTCTAGGTTTATTTACTGCATTTTACAACCCTCCCTTTCGGGAGATAAGGAGGTTAATTCAACTCAAGCTACTCATAATTGCTCCAGGTCTAGACCATATTTCCTGTGGGATCGACCCTAACCTTAGTTAGTTACTATATTTTGACAGTGACTGCTTATCCTCTAATAGGAGGTGTAGTTTGACTGACATCAAAATCTTGATGCCGGTTCTAGGGAATATAACTTTTTAGACTGGTTTAATTTGAGTAATTTGTGAATTAACTCTTATTTTTCCTTATTTTACATTTCTTGTTGTTTTTGTTTTATTGTAGCATGCCGGTGTAGTGTATGCAAAACACTTGTAGTGGAGCCAATACCTTGACTCTATTTGACCCAGAGATCTCGAAAACACTAAGAAGAATGGCCAAAAACAATGTGAGAAATGTTGCAAATGCTACCACAAATGCAACACTTAATTAGAACAATGATAACTCACCACCACTTGAAGATGTGAATCCACCGCCACATGATCTTCAAGCTGCGACTAACCTGTGGAATCTATAAAGGCTTTACCCCATGGCAGTGGATGTCACCAGAGCTATTCTGTTACCTCCCTTATCGAATGACACAAAATTTATTGTTTCGAGTGGGTTACCTTAAATGCTACAAAATAGAGGATTGTTCATGGGCCTACCATTAGAGGATCTGCATAACCATCTACATAATGTCGTCTTTGTCTGCAATAGCATGATGGGAATCTAAAAGCTGTCCATGTATATTATTAGGATTCGTGTCTTCCTATTCCCTCTAATAGGTGAAGCGACAGTATGGTTATTTGAGCTCCCATAGAGTTCAATCACCAGCTGGGCCGACAAGCAGATGACCTTTTTTGAGAGGTTATTTCCTAGGTCAAAACAACTAAAGTTGAAGGATCAAATTAACAACATCAAGTAGTTGAATGGTGATTCGATCTGTATTACATGGGAGAGGTTTACAAAGTGCTTGAGGAGTGTCCCTGGCCACAAGATTATTTATGATGTCTTGGTAGAAATCCTCTATCGAGCCTTAGAAAAAAATAGCCAAGTTGTGGCTAATACTATTATGGGATGCTCATTTTTAGATTGTCCATTTCTATTCATTATTGAGCGGTTGGATAAAGTGGTCAAGAAAAACCGTGCATGGGAAACGAGAGATAAGTCAAAATCTAAAAGTTCCTTCGTAGTTAGCACTAATTCAACCCAGGCAAAGATCAATGAGGAGATGATGGAGGAGCTAGCTCAGATTAGTACTAATATGGGGTGTTATTGATGAAGTAGAATCAGGAGCGCGTGAATGCAGTCACTCATCAACCTCCACAAGCACCCATGTATGAGAAGCCTTACAACGAAGACATTTACTTTGTCACTGATTAGACGGGGGGTTTCCAGAACAATACCTAAGGGTCCAATCAGGACTATTGGCGCCAAGGTCAAAGAAATCAAGGTCAGAACTTCAATAGAGACAACACTTTTAGAGACAATAACCAAAGGAGCTACTATGATAGAAACATGGGCTAGGATAGAGTGCTGATTTGGGACATAGAGAAGGTTTTAGAAATGGTCCATATATTTCTTCATATAATCGTGACTCTAGGGCTGGTAGTTCACGAATTGAGGAGATGTTCGACTAGCTATTGAAGAAGGATGACGCTCAGGATGAGACACTGAAGGCAATGAAATCTAACATCTCCCGTATCAATCAGAAGATCTAGTCTCATTCTATTGTTATCAAGTAGCTAGAGAAATAATTTGGTTAGTATCAGCTCAGTTGAACCAATACTAGAAAGGTACATTGCCCAGGAACATAGTTTAGAATTTGAAGAATGATGGGCTATGTATGGCAATGATGATATGTGATGGCAAGTAGACCATTGACCACCGATGCCAGTTGATGATTATAAGGTTCGTGAGGAGATGGTTGATAGCAAGGATGTAGAGATTGGAGATATTAGTGCCAAGGATAGGGTGAATGATGAGGTAGTGACGCCATAAAAGTTGAAGCCCATACCTAGACCTGCCCCTCCTTTCCCTCAGAGAATAAAAAAGAATGAGAAGTAATGTAAGCTTCCGCACTTCCTCTCCATATTGAAAAAACTTACCATCAACATCCCTCTCATAGAGGTATTGCAGAAGATGCCTGGGTATGCTAAATTCATGAAGGACCTGATGAACAAAAAGAGGATGGTGAGCCAAGCGTTTTCCCAAAATCTTCAACATTCTAGTGCGATAGCAACAAGGTCCCTGGTGCAAAAGAGAGAAGATCCTAGTGCATTCACCATACCCTGCACCATTAGAGATGTTGAATTTGCAAAGGTATTGTGCGATCTTGGCACAAATATCAATTTGATGCCTGTTGTAGTATTTAAGAAATTAGACTTAGGAGCCCCTATTCCAATGAGCATGAGATTTTTAATGGTTGATAGAACAGTGAAGAAGCCTGTGGGGATACTATATGACGCGCTAGTCAAAGTGAAGAAATTTATATTCCCTACAAACATCATGATCCTGGATTGCGAGGTTGACTTCGACGTCCCAATTATCTTAGGAAGACCATTCCTAGCCGCTAGGCGAGCACTGGTGGACATGGAATTAGGTCAACTCAAGTTCAAGTTGGGTAATGATTGGGTTATGTTCAAAGTTTGCCAATATCTACAGAGAACTGATGATCTAAAAGTGGTTTATGTCATTGAGAGTTAGAAAGAGGTGCAACTAGAGGTACCAATTGAGGAAAAACTGGGTGTTGAAACTCTAGAAGCCATTCTAATGAAATTTGAGAGTGACGACATCCCAGACTATGATGAGACGATAAAGGCTCTGGGAGTATCTGATTTTATCAGGAACCCAACCAAGCTGGAGTTGTATTTGAAGAACCGAGAATCTTCACCTACTAGACCATCCATCGAATAACCACAAGTGTTGGAATTAAAGGCTCTTCAAACCCACCTGAGGTATGTATTTTTAGGTGCTAACAATACTTTGCCTGTTATTATGGCTTCAGATCTTAGGGTCCAACAGGTGGAAGCATTAGTAACAGTTCTCAAGCAATTTGAAAAGGCTATCGGATGGACAATTGTAGATATCATCGGCATCCTGCCTGGCGTGTGCACTCAAAAGATCCAACTTGTCAAGAAATATAAGCCAAGTATTGAGAACCAAAGTCGTCTCAACCCACTCATGCAAGGGGTTGTGCAAAAAGAAATTATCAAGTGGTTAGATGTGGGTGTGATATTTCTGATTGCCGATAGTGAATGGGTGAGTTTAGTGCAATGTGTTCCAAAGAAGAGAGGTATCACCGTGGTCCCTAATTTTAGCAATGCTTTGATTCCTATGAGACTAGTCACACGATGGAGGGTCTGCATGGATTATCATAAACTCAATACATCTACAGAAAATGTTCATTTTCCTATGTCATTCATGGACCAAATGCTAGATCGCTTGGCGGGTAAAGGCTGGTACTTCTTCCTCGATGGGTATTTAGGCTATAACCAAATTTTTGTTTCTCTAGAGGACCAAGAGAATACAATATTTACATGTCTTTATGGCACCTTTGTATTTAAAAGGATGTCATTTGGACTGTGTAATACACCAACCACATTTTAGAGATGTATGATTTCCATTTTCAGATATGGTGGAGGATACTATTGAGGTATTCACGGACGACTTCAGTTTGGTTGGAGACTCATTTGAAGATTGTCTAAAATATTTGCAATGTGTGCTTCAAAGATGTGAAGAGAGTCATCTTGTTTTGAATTCGGAAAAGTGCCACTTTATGGTGAAGGAGGGCATTGTACTGGGGCACCAAATCTCTATAAAGGGTATTGAAGTGGATAGAGCCAAGGTTGAGGTGATTGAGAAGCTTCCTCCACCTATCTCTATCAAAGGTGTGAAAATTTTCTTGGGGCTTACAAGATTGTAACGATAGTTCATAAAGGACTTCTCAATGATTACACATCCTTTGTGCAGGTTACTTGAGAAGGATACTAAATTCGTATTTGATGATACATGTCTCAGAGAATTTGAAGGGTTGAAGAAAAAGCTAATATCTTCGCCTATCATCATTGCTCCATACTGGATTTAACCCTTTGAGATTATGTGTGATGCAAGTGGGGTAGCACTTAGTGTAGTGTTGGGACAATGCAGAGAGAAAATATTACATCTCATATACTATGCTAACAAAGCCCAAATATAGCACAAAAAAACTATACTATCACCGAGAAGGAGTTACTTGCAGTGGGCTTTGCGTTCAAGGAGTTCAAATCATATCTTCTGAGGACCAAAGTCATTGTGCGTACTGACCACTCAGAATTGCGATATTTGATGGAAAAGAAGGATGCAAAATTAAGATTGATTTGATGGGTACTTCTTCTTCAAGAATTTGACTTTGAGGTGATTGATAGAAAGGGGATAGAAAACCAGGTTGCAGACCACCTATCAAGACTTGAAGATGAGGCCATGGAGAAGTTCAACGATGGGGTGGAGATAGATGATTCATTCCCTGATGAGAGAGTATTGGCAGCATCACATGATCTGATACCATGGTTTACAAATTTTGTGAACTACCTTGTTAGTGATTTAGTGCCACCAGATTTGACTTCTCACTAAAGCCGTAAGTTTATGTCTTATCTGAAGAAGTTTTTTTGGTATGATCTATTCTTTTTTCGTGTCTGTGCATATGGGATTATTCACTGCTGCATTCTCGAGGTCGAGATGATGAGCATTCTGGAGGCTTGTCATTCATCATTAGTCGGAGGGCATCACAATGGAATCAAGATAGTACATAAGATCATACAGTGTGGCTACTATTGGCTAATGATCCACCAAGATACCCACGACTATGCCAAGGCTTGTGATAAGTGCTAGAGAGAAGGTGGTATTTCCAGAAAGCATGAGCTCTCACTAAAACCCATTATGGTGATCAAGTTATTTGATATGTGGGGAATAGAATTCATAGGGCCATTCATCATTTCGTATGGGAACAAGTATATATTGGTCGCTATTGACTTTGTCTCCAAAAAGGTGGAAGCAGTCAAGCTTCCTAACAATGAAGGAAAAAGTGTCTCAATATTCCTCAAGAAAAATATTTTCTCTTGGTTTGGCACTTCTCGAGCGATTATCAGCGATGGAGGTTCCTATTTTTGTAATAGGTTGTTTTGAGTTCTCCTTGAAAAATATGGTATTGAAACACAGGGTGGAAAAACCTTACCATCCGCAGATAAGTGGTAAAGTAGGGGTATCTAACAGGTAGATTTAAACAAATCTTGTCCAAGATGGTGAATGTAAATTGGACAAATTTGTCATGGAAGCTTGATAACACATTATGGGCATACCAGAAAGCATTCAAAACTCCCATAGGTATGTCCCCATACCAACTTGTTTTAGTAAAGCATGCCACTTACCTGTTGAGCTCGAGCACAAGGTGATGTGAGCTCTGAAGAAGCTGAATTTAAATTGGGATGATGCGGAAAGCTCAAGACTTAGCCAACTCAACGAGCTTGATGGGTTTCGTTTGAAGTCATATGAGAGCTCAACCCTTTACAAGCAAAGGATGAAGCAACAACATGATCATTATATTCAATATCGCCAGTTTTCACCAAAAGACTTGGTTCTATTATACAATTCTAGGTTGAAGTTATTTCTTGGAAAACTCAATTCCAAATGGTTGGGTCCTTTCAAAGTGACACAAGTTTTAGACTATGGGGTTGTTGAGTTGGAAAAGACAAATGGCATTTCGTTTAAAATAAATGGCCAAAGGGTGAAATAATAGAGGAAATGCACACAGTAGAAGCATGTACACTTGGTGAATTTTGAGTAACCAAGCGTTCTAAGTCATGCCATGACACTAAATGAGCAGCTACTTGGGAGACAACCCAAGCAGACGGGTGCTTAGGCACCTAGGTATGTTCTTTTTAACCCCTATACTTTATTTTGTTATACTTTATGCCTTGAGGACAATGTAACTGATTTTTGATGGGGTACGGGTAGTTGTAGGCCTTGGTGAAGTCTGAGTAGCCAAGACCTATAACTATCTCAATTTTTGAGTCTAGGGGATTTTCTTTCCTATGTTCTTTCCCCAAGGACATTTACTTTCTATTGAACCAACATGTTTAGGATGTATAAGTAGTATTAGTAGCATATTGTACGAAAGTCTGTGGCATATATTAGTTTTTATGGAAAAATGATACCTAACAAAAGTTTTGTATTAGGTAGTTTGATAACAACCATGTAAAATCATTAGTTAACAGCGCTTGTTCTGATAAGTTGAGGTTTACTTGTGATAAAAAACAAGATCTGAGTATCTGTGTTGATAGTGTAATCAGTGCCAATTGTGTGTGAGCTTATTTGCATGATTCTTATATTGTGTTTCAATTCAGAACTTTTTCTGTTACTCCGACTAAAACTTTAGGCTACTTGGTGAGGAAAGGATCTTAGACTGTTGTTCATATTAGCCCACTTAGCCGAAATTGACCGACCAAAATACATGGTGTATCCCTTGATCCTAATATTTAATCCTTACATATACCCTTTCTTTGTGAATACTCCAGTAACCAAAACCTTTTTGTTTGTGAAATCTTGAAATTAGCCTTGATCCTTCCTTGAATATTGTGTACCTTGACTTAGGCTAAAATCCTATGTTTAGGGCAACTAACAAAAGTGGCCTTGATTAAAAGGTTGGATATTGTGCACCTCACTACTGACTCAATTTTTCTATTTTGTTTTAGATTTGGTTTTTAATTATTATAAATAGGTCTTTAGGTCTTTTAGACAATGAGACGCACAAGAAATTTGAAAAACACCTTTGTGACTTTAGATTTTATGATTTTTACTTTGGATTATTACATCATGATTTCTTGTTGAGAATTTTGGATTTCTTGTTCTTACTTTCATCATTGTAAGTGTTTAATTATATTATTCTATATCATGATTTCTTCATCTCTAATGATCATGCTTAGCTAAATCCACAACTAGGGTTGTGGGAACCATGAAGAGCTAATGATCATGATTTCTCTTTGTATAGAATGATTTTTAACAGGTGGCCAATATTAGAACTCTCCCTAATTCTTATCGACTGGATTAAGGTGGTAAGGAATGGGAAAAAGGAGTAGTTAACAAGATTCAATATGATCTCTCTGGTCTAATCAACTGAATTGGATCAAGGGGAGGTTGTATTGGAATAGTAGGTAAGGGTTAGTAATGTCACACAACGAGGATAGATCAAATCACGTAGTGAAATTTACCTCTCTCTTCGATCAAAGGGTTTGGTGAACATAACTTACCGTTTTACATGCCACACACTGGAAAAGAATATGATTATCTGGATCTTTTGAGTTAGGAAATCATGGGGAACACATTACCTTAATTACTTCTTTCATTGGTTTTGCAACACTTACTTCTAGTCTAGGTTTATTTACTGCATTTTACAAACCCCCTCTCTTTCCAGGAGGTAAAAAGGTTAATTCAACTTAGGTTGCTAGTAATTGCTCTAGGCCTAGACCATATTCCCCGTGGGACCGATCCTAACCTTGGTTAGGTACTATATTTTGACAACGATTGCTTATCCTCTAATCAGAGGTATAGTTTGGGCGACATCAATTGCTAGTGTCTATAGTGCCAGACAGAGGATCATTGTCCACTTCTCACTTTTTGTGGGCTTTACAACGTGGTTTGGGTACTAGAGTGGCTTTGAGTTCAAATTTCTACCCCCAAATAGATGGACAGTCCGACCACACCATTTAGGTATTGAAAGACATCTTATGGGCTTTTGTCATTGATTTTATGGCTAGATGGGACCAACCCCTACCATTGGAAGAATTCATATATAACAACAATTACCATTCTAACATCTAGGTGGCACTATTTGAGGCCTTGTATGGCCGGAGGTGTAGATAACCCATTGGATAGTTTGACTCAGGTTTTATTAATGTGTTGAGTGTGGATCTATTTAGAGATGCCATGAATTAGGTCTATTTGATTCAGGGTAGACTTTTGACAGCTCAGAGTCTCTAAAAGAGTTATGTTGATCAGAGGACTAGGCCTCTTGAGTTCTCTGTTGGTTACAGTGTTTGGCTAAAGGTTTCACGTATGAAGGGTGTGATGATATTCAGGAAGAGGAGCAAGCTCAGTCCAGGTTGATTGGCCCATTTGAGATTTTGAGGAGACTTTGTGAGGTTGCCTATGACTTGGGATTACCACCGAGATTATCATCTTTTCATCCTATTTTTCTTGTTCTATGCTCTGGCATTACATTCTAGATGAGTCCCATGTGATCTCTTATGATTCTGTTAAGTTCGGCTCAAATTTTTCCTTTGAAGCGGAGCCTATAACTATTTTGGACAGGCAGATCCAGAGATTGAGATCCAAAGATATACCTTCTGTGAAGGTTCAATGGTGGCACCATTCTGTTGATGAGGCTACATGGGAGTTAGAGTTTGACATATGCGGGCCACATTTCCCAGCCTTTTTGAGGCATCATGTACTTCTCTTTTCCTTATGTTCGAGGAAATATATTATTTTTAGTGATGAATGATGTAATGACCTGATTGGTCATTTTTTGCCTTATTTGTGAAAATTACTATTTTTCCCTTCTATAAGTTGCTATAGGCCTATTTTAACTATTTCTATTGTTGGAACTGAAATCCCGAGTTTTAAAAATAAAAATTTTGAGTTTTGGCAATTTTTGGAAGCTTAAATTATTGAAAAGTGAGTTTTTGTACCATTCTATGTTTTGGGTATCATATCAAAGATCTGTCAATTTTGTTAGCTCCGAAATGTCAAAACTAGTCTGTGAAAAGTTACAAAACTAAATTCAAAGTTAAAATGAGGGTTTTAGTCCCAAAGTTATGTTTTGAGTTTTTTCCGGAACCAAAGTTTGACTTGTTCAACATTTGAAGTTTGAAAGCTCAGATCGAAATTCTTACCGTTCCAGTATTTTTGAATGGTGGAACTAACGCTAGAAATGGTCTGGAAATATTTTTTTAGTTGCCAAGGGCAGTTTTGATATTTTAAGTTTTAAACTTGTTTTATTAAGTCGCTTTGGTCTATGTGGTGAGGGGGCCTTGAAATCGATTTCTAATGATTTCATTGAGTCCGGTTCGCTATTTCTGGTATGGATACATATTTGGTTTGTGAAATTCTAATTCTTGAGGAGTTGTGAGGGTTCGTTTCGAGGAGGGAATTGGACTTGGGCATAACTGGTGCAGATTTTCTAGTGTAGCCTCTTTAATACTCCGCGTTCCTGCCCTGGACTCCGCATTATCGGAGGAGCACCTTTCCTTATCTATGTTCGCAGAGGGTAGTGTTTCTTACTCTCCACATTCGCGGGTCAAGTTCCATATTCATGGAGCATTATTGGATCCATACCCTCCGTGTTCGTGGAACCCCACCCACATTCACGGAGTACATTTTACCTGAACAGTTTTTAAACCCGAGTCACCATTTTTACTCCATTTTTGAACTTTCAAAGTTTTTAGGGCGATTTTGAAGGAAGAGTTTTGAAGTATTTTTTTTTGTAAGTGTTTCTAACACTATTCTAAATATTTTCCATAAGTTTTATCTTGATTTTGTCTTAAATTTCATGATTTCGAATGTCCAAATTTGGGGATTTTTAGATTACGGTTTTCAAACTTTAAGTGTTGATTTCTCATTCATTTTAAACCTAATTTTTGTGGGATCTTAACTCACAAACTCCATTTTTTGCGCAGAACTTGATTTTAAAGTTAATTTCCAGATTCAGAAATCTCAAATTTTAGCCCTAAATTTGACTATTTAGCCCCTAAGCCTAATTCATACCAATATGGGTATCAAAATGCTCCTCTTGATGCGTGGTATCTATTGTTGATAGTGGTTGATCGATATTTTGAGGATTAAATTAATTGAAAGCCTGTCTGAGTGTGGTTTCGACATTGAGGTAAGTTCGACTAACCTTTTTGGGATTAGATTTGAGTTATTGATCATGTTTATATGGTAATTATGAGATCTATAATGAATCATGAGTAGATACATTGATATGTTGGACTATTGATGAAAATGTGATCTCGATTATTCCAAAAATTGAGTAAATTGTGATTCTATTGACATATTGTGATGAGATCTTGTGAATTGAGATAATTTGGGAGATTATGTGGTAATATGAGAGTTGTGATATCAATTGAATAATTATGGTAATTTGATGGCTTATGAGATATTTTTTAATATCATGGGTATTTTTGGGATGAGTAAGGTCCAATAATATTGATATACTTGCGTAATTGGGACGAGTAAGGTCCCATATTATTGATATACTTGCATAATTGGGACGAGTGAGGTCTAGTAGTGTTGATATCCTTGGCTATTGATATAATTATGATAATCTGAGATATGTTGATAATATGAGCCCCAGTTGTGACACTTGATATGATTCCATATGACTATTTGAGATTCATGTAGCGATATTCATTTTATGATGTTACTTTATAAAAACCCAAACAATTTCGAAAACTCCTTATATTTGGCCTTCTATGATGTACTACTGGTCATGGTTAAGTTTTGGTAGCTACAGTTTGAGTTTAAGTGGCCGAACGCAAAATGGACTAGTGTGGCATAGAGGGACAGTTTGGGAAGTGTACTTCAAACGGTCACAACGTTTGATGTGGGTTGAACCAAGTGGGATAATACATATCAAATTGAAGATCTTTGAGTTAGCTTAGTAACGCAACTAGTTTCACTCGATTTGGAGTTCCAATGAGGAAGTTATGGCTCAAACAGTGGGACTGCCTGAAATTCGGAAGACATTGGAGATAGGCCTAGAAAAGTGGCTAAGGACAGGCCCATGGTCTATAAAACTTGTAACGGTCTGTGAGGGGTGTCATGTGGAGGTCCATTGAGCTAGGGGTGGCCAGTAACCACCCCATGAACCAAGTCCTAAGCCACGGAACCCTAGACGGTCCGTTTGAGCTTGTACGGTCTGTGAACTGTCCCATCAAGTGGGACAGTGGCTTAGGCTAATTGTGGTCAGCCTAAATGGATAAGGGAGGGGTCGCGGGACCATGACACAATCCGTTTAACCTCAGAAGGTCCGTGTAGATGCTCGTCAAGTGTTCGAGAAAGTCCCCCGGGAGTTCGCGTTGGAAATTTGGCTAAGTATGGTGAGATGGGAGGTGAGACAGTCCGTGAGGTAGTGTGGCGGGCATTTTAGCACCGTGTGACTCTGCTTAGTCTCGAAAAGTTGCTTTTTATTAATGGTAATTTGGTGATTAAACATTTCCTTAACCCCCTTTTTGGTACCCTAAGGTCTCCTAAACCCCTAAAATATTCCCCAAACCCTCATTCATCCATTCAAACTTTCCTACACTCTCTTTAGAAATTCTAAGACTCTCTTGGCATCCATTGAAGAAAGCTTGCAGAATTTAGGAAAGAAGACCTTGACTAAGTTTGACCTTGCAACTAGTGGTGAAATTAAGGTATGTGGGACTTGATTCAAGGATCGTCTTTCATCCTTGAAGACCCTATGAACCCTAACTCTTTAAATTTGATTTTTAAGCTTTCAATTAGTTATGGGTTCTT